>BQNB010169129.1:0-13815 GCA_026074375.1 Tanacetum coccineum
CGATTGGCTTAAGAACCCTTATATTGTTCTTGTTTGATCTAGCTCCTTGTTAGTGTTTTAATAAATCGCCGTTCAAAAAAAATGAAACTAGGATTTTTCATCCAAGTATTCCAATCAAAATTTGAGCTACAACGACTAGAGCACCAATGAAAAGACAAGCGAACAATATCGTCAAAAAGGAGATCTAAACGAGGGAAGTTGATCCCAAATAAAACTTGATTGCGAAACTTCCAAATAACCCACCAAGAAATGTAACAAACGCCTTCAAACACATCCTTGAGCCGCTTGGAAACTCTGAGATTTTTTAACCAAAGAAGTCAATCCTCATATGAGTGAAAGTCTTGATACTCTAATTCCCACCAATGAACAACCTTAATCATTAACTGACGAACCAATTGACAAGAGAAAAGGAGGTGCGAAGTTGATTCTACAGCAATACTACAAAGAGGGCAAATTATAGACGGGATGTCAAGGCCTCGAAGAGAAAGATTCAACCAAGTAAAAATATTAATCTTAATGGGAATAGATTTGACCCATCTTGTAGGAACATCTGTCTTCGAAAGCATGGAATCATCAATAAATTCACGTGTCGATTTTACCGAGAAATCGCCCGAAGGATCTAACAGCCAAGACCATCTATCACTAATATTAGGAAGAATAACAGAAGAAGTATTAGAGATAAGGAGAAGAAGTTGCTCTTCTTCAATACCACTTCGAGGAGACCGCCGAAAAGAACTAATAAGAGAATTAGCTCTCAACTTTGAAGCCACACTAACATGTTTGTCTAATTCCAGGAAATACAGCCTCGGATACGTTTGCTTTAGGGGAAAATCACCAAGCCACACATCGTTCCAAAAGGAAGTAGCCTCACCATTCCCAACTTTCTTTTTGACAAGCGAAAGAAGATCAATGCCCTTAGAGGCAAGCTTTCTGACTTCATTAACAATGTCGAGCCAAGGAGATCTTCTTAAATAGGAAGAAGAGTTGTCAAGAGCTCCACGAATACCATATATAGCTGAAATAAATCGAGACCAAAGAGAAGCACCACTAGCAAGAAACCGCCAAATCCATTTGAAAATAAGGGCGCGGTTATAAGCAAAAAAACTAGAGACGCCAAGACCTCCATTTTTCTTAGAAGCTAAAATTTTATTCCAGCCAATCAACGACATCTTCTTCTCCGCATTTTCCACAGCATTAAAAATATTCCTACGAATATATTCCATTTTACTAATGTAACATCCGAGAATTTTCGAAATTTCGAATGACGATTTTACCCTTTGACTTTTAGGGTCTGGCTTGACTTATAAGAACGACCATCTAAAGCACGTTTTTATTACTCGGACTCTAAAGCAATTTGATGTAAAACGAAATTCCTGACAACTTTTTAGTTTTGCCCGAAACCTGGAAACGAGCCGAAAAGGGCTAAAACAGCACCGCAAACATTTAACGAACAACACACAACGCGGACACACAAAAATAATTAAAATTGTTTTTAGTTATCAGTATTTATTTAATAAAAATATTAAATAAATTATTCATCATTTTTAATTTGAAGCATTGTTGATAACGTGAATACTCGAGCTTAAATCCATTTTTATTTCGGACGAGGCAAAACCGGTTCGCAAAATGAATAACAGATATTTTATTAAATGTTATAAAATATTTATGAAATATTATCAAGCGAATACTCATTTTTATCGGAAAAATGATTTGAAAAACAATGGCGCAAGTTTCGTGCGTTGAATCATTCGTTAAGCCGCTCAAACGAGTCCCGAACCAATATATTATAAAAGTTTCCTAAAACTTTCACTTTTGGTCCCTGTAAAATATTTACAAAACAAACCCTCAACTATTAAACATATTACATTTTAATATTAAAGTTTTATATATATATAAAATTTATATATTAAAATCTCATTTCCATCTTATATACACACACACATTATATACTCTTCTCCCTCCCCATTATCCGGCAGCCCTCCCCCACCGCCGGCCACCACCGCGCCGCCGCCGGAAAAGTTTTCCGGCGGATTTTTCCGACCAAAACCAAAAAGGTTACTCATCACCCGATCTACTCGATCCCCTACACCACTCTCCTCCACGCGCCAGCCACACCACCACCACGGTATCATCATCATCACAGCCCCACATCCACCATAACACCACCACCGTCACCCTCATCGTCACGTCATTATCATCATCATGATGCCACCACAAAGGTGGCATTTGTTTCTGTGGAGAGAATCACCACAAAGGTGGTTTGGTTCGGGTGGCCGTCACACAGCACCTAGGGTGCGGTTGGTTTACATATTCGCACCAAGGGTGCGTCGGGTTGGGTCTCAAACCCATGAGGGTGCAGTCGGGTTTGTGGTAACACCACAAGGGTGGTTGTTTCGGGTGGTCAGCCACCGATTTAGGGTACGTTTGGTTTCGTATCCGCACCGGCAAGGGTGCATTTGGTATGACAATCACAAAGGGGTGCGGCTGGTTTATTTAGGAACAAGGGTGCGGTTGGTTTTGATCTTGGCAGCCATATGGGCGTTTGTTTGTTTATTTCAGTCACTAGGGTGCGTGAGGTTTAACAAGAAAACAATAAAGGTGCGTTTGGTTTTTGTTTGGCACCAAAAGGGTGCTGTTGGTTTATTGTTTCATAGATAGGGGCTGCGTTCGGGTTGTTTGTTAAAACGCAGCGGGTGCGTTTGTCTATTGAGAACAGCCATAGGGTGTGTTTGGTGGTGATTGAAAAGCATAAGGGGCGTTTGGATTGGCTGCGAAACAGCCAAGGGGGTGTTTGTTTGTGGGTTTGTTGGTTTGTGTTATAACATAGGCATAGGGTGGGTTTGTTTGATGAAACCACGCACAAGGGTGCGTTTGGATGGCTGTAAACAGCCATAGGGCGCGTTTGGTTTGCGGGATAACACCCAAAAGGGGTGTTTGGTTGTGCAGTTAACAATAAGGGTGCGTTTGGTTTGGGCAGAAGCACCCAAGGGGTGCGTTTGGTTAACAGCGGGGGTGTTTGGGGTAACAAAGAAACCAATAGGGCGCGTTTGGTTTAGCAGCAACACCTCATGGGGTGCGTTTGGCGTAACAGAAAACTGTAAAGGGGCGTTTGGTTTGACAGCTGCACCGCAAAGGGTGCGTTTGGTATAACAAAATTTTAATAATCGATAAATAAAAATTATCGCGAGATTTATAAATAATAAACCGGATATATATATTGGTGGTTTAAAATGGTTAAATAAATGTGTCATGTATTAATTAATCTTGCCTAATCATATATATTGAACACATGAGTAAATTTCAACATGTATTATTTGAAAAAGGGTTAAGTTATATAATTTCAAGATTTTTAATTCGTAATATATCAATAACCGGATAAACAAACGGAAACTATACTTTTACAAATGGGATAAATATTCTAGCAACCCATCGAGGAAACAATATATTAAATTATAAAATAATCTTATATTTTATAATTAGCAACTAGAAAATAACATCATAACTATTGTAAGAGTTTTAAAAACGTCGTTTAACATAATTTGCAGATTTAAAACGTGTGTTCATTTTTATAAAGAAACTTTCCATTAAATCATTTGGGGATATCCGGGAACGTGTCGAATTATTTAGTTTCTTTAATTTTTATTATTTTTCTTATATAATACTTGGAAAGTATTATATAATTAAACCATTTTAGTTTAATTGTCATCTTTTAGGGAACACACATGTTGTGTATCATATACGCTTCGAGTTATCCTTTTGGGTGGGTATCTTAATATATAATTTACGATATGAATTATATATTTGGTCATTTACCATTATGTAATATATACGGAATATATTACACACTTTGCGTTACTTTTTGATTTATTTATTTAACCAACCACCAAACTATTACAACTTTAAATCTAAATCTTTTATCAACGTGTCACGTTGACGTGCTCATTCATCGGAAAAACCAAGTACATCATCCTAGGCTAGTGGGTCTTAGCCGTTAAGATAAACCGCAACTTCTTGGTCGAGCCGTTTCAGTTTCCGTTTCGTCTTGTACTCAATGTGTACATTTCCCGCCAATCGTTCTTCATCATCGATGTGAGTTTATAGCCCCTCTTTCACTTGTTTTACATTACTTTACAAATCTCGGGGGAGAATACATGCTCAATACAACTTGTTTACATACTGGTTTACATACTCATGTTTATACTCAATTATAAACTCGGTTACTTGATTTATATCACACTCTCTCTACTTATGGATTTAAGTATTTAAAACTGTTTATGAATACAATGGTTATTTCTTCATTGGACACAAGTATTTTCGGTTACCATCTCCTGTTTACGTGTTGCCTAAGTAGCGATTAGACCATTCAATGCCCGAATTATCATGAACTGTCAATTTCTTGACCGGAGGACCGGTTGAGGGAGCGCGAATGTTATAAATAGATCTATTGGGACTAATTATCCCTATCCGGGTGAGTAGCTCTCACTGGTGTCACGGAGTGAACCAACGGATATATACCATGTCGAATCACATTGGGTGTCTTGGTCAGACACCGGTAGGGCAGAAAATACATTTGGCATATTATATGCTACACAAATTAGCTTCGGTGTCATGAGCTTAGCGCAACAGTAGATACATTTTATGTGATACTGTATCTGTTATAGTAGTCATACATTTTGGAAATCTTGTGGTCCATACTATTTTGTTGAACATTACTGATTACCAAACATTTTTCATTTATACTGTGGTGAAGCAGTAGACACTATACTATTTGGGTTCTACATTTACAATTACATTTTGGTGACTATTATAAGGATTGAAATGGTCGTGCATATTTCATAAATCTTTTGATTTCAACGATTACATTTACAAAACTCTATGAACTCACCAACTTTATGTTGACGTTTTTAAGCATGTTTTTCTCAGGTGAATTAGATGCTCGGATTTATTGATGTGCATTGGAGTCTACTACATTCAAATGATCAAATCTCGTTGTATTGTTTTCAAGCTTTTCATTGTGATGCAATTATGGGACAAATGTTTGTTATAAGCAAAAAAACTAGAGACGCCAAGACCTCCATTTTTCTTAGAAGCTAAAATTTTATTCCAGCCAATCAACGACATCTTCTTCTCCGCATTTTCCACACCATTGAAAAAATTCCTACGAATAGATTCCATTTTACTAAGAACGCCTTTAGGAACCTTAAAGGAGGACATGTAATATAACGGTAAAGAGCTCAAAACAGATTTGATGAGAGTAAGACGACCACCAATCGAGAGGGATTTGAGCTTCCATTTAGAAAGTCTAGCGGATAATTTCGCAATGACGTCATCCCAAGAGCTAAGTCTCGACATAATACCACCTACCTTTACTCCAAGATAGTTAAAAGGAGTATGGAGAATTGAACAACCAATAGACTTAGCTGCTGAAGCCACCACATCATGAGAAATACCAATACCCATAAGCTTACTTTTATTAAGATTGATCTTGAGACCCGAAGCCAAATAAAACCACTTAAGAACGTTAACAATTGTTGATAAATTTGATGAATTCCATTTACCAACAAAAATAACATCATCAGCATAGAACAAGTGGGATAAGTTAAGAGATTCATCAATCTGAATACCATTGTAAAGCCCAACATTCACCACGTTATTAAAGGATAGATGCAAGCTTTCCATGATCAGAATAAAAAGAAAGGGAGATAGAGGATCCCCTTGTTTCAATCCTTTAGAAAATTTAAACTCTGAGGTCGGATTACTATTGACAAGAATAGATCCCATAGCAGAGTTAAGACATCCTTGAATCCAACTACGCCATTTGAGGCCAAAACCAAAATTAGCTAGAACCACATCTAAGTAATCCCATCTCACCGAATCAAAAGCTTTTTCAAAGTCTATCTTAAAGATCAAGGCTTTGAACTTCTTGTGCTTACACCAGGATAATAGCTCATTAAGGATAAATGGGCCGTTAAGAATATGTCGATTAGAAACAAAGGCCGATTGAACATCACTTACAAGCTTCGATATAACGAGGCTCAAACGATTAGCTAAAACTTTAGTGTTGATTTTATACATACTTCCAATCAAACTTATAGGACGAAAATCTTTAACCATTTTAGCTTCCTGCGATTTGGGAATCAAAGTAATAAACGAAGAGTTACATCCAGGAGGAAATGAACCTGTAGAAAAGAAGGAAGTAACAGCAGCCACGACATCATGGTCAATTAAACTCCAGTATTTACGATAGAATTCGAAAGTGAAACCGTCAGGGCCAGGAGATTTGCTTATTCCACAATCCCAAACCGCTCTTTTTATCTCCTCATAAGAGACATTTCGTTCAAGATCCTCGATTTGATCAGGGGTTAACCGATTAGGAAATTGATAGTCAAAAGTGATACTACTTGAACTCGGGGCAGCAAAGCGAGTAGCAAAGTGCTTGAGAAATTCATTTTTCACCAGAGAAGGTTCCACAATCCAATCACCATCTGCTAAAACTCCATGAATAGCCAACTGAGAACGTTTCTTATTAATAATTCCATGAAAAAACTTAGAATTTTCATCCCCCTCTATAGCCCACCGAATTTTGGCCTTTTGAGCCATATCTAGCGAAGAAGACTTATTAAAATCCTGCAACTCCTTCAACAAATTCGACCTTTCATGAATCAGATCATCGTTACAGCTTCCTTGGTCGAAAATCTTATCCAAAATAATAAGATGATTCTGAATATTGCGTTTATGCTTATTCGACTTTTGATTGTCATCAGCAAGCCAATGTTTAATTGAAGACTTAAGAGACTGCAATTTTTTCTTTAACTTTATGATACTATTCGTATCCATACAAACAGAATTCTTCCACGAATCTTCAACCATCTTGTCAAAACCTTTCCTGGAAGACCAAGAATGGAAAAACCGAAACGGCGTAGGACCATAATCAACATTCAATTCACGAAGAAGGATAGGCCGGTGATCTGAAAGATGCTTATCGAGACATAAAGCTGAAATGGAAGGAAATAGAGCCAATAAACCTTCAGAAATAAGAAATCTATCCAATTTACTCATCTTGGAAGCAGATTTATGAGCCCAAGTAAATGAGTAGCCTTCTAAAGGAAGATCAATCAAGCCCGTCCTAGTGATGAAATTATTAAAGGAATTGGCGCCATGAGAATTAAACAAAGAACCACGCCTTTCGTGCTCAAATCGAACTTCATTAAAATCACCTAAGAGGACACATTCTCCATCCCAAGAATCTATCAAATGATGAATAAAGTCCCATAACATCCTTCTTTCGGTAAGATCCTGTGGAGCATAGACAGATATAACAAGAAGTTTGGTAGATGAAGGGATCCAAGTACCTGAGATCGCCAAAAAGGAATCTGAAACTGTAGAATTATCTTTAACAAATAATCTAGGATCCCAAACGCAAAGAATACCCCCTGAGTAACCAATAGAGGGACTAAAAGCATAGTCAAAAGATAAATTTCCCCACAATGCCTTGATAGAAAAGAGATCCATTTTTTCCATCTTAGTTTCTTGTAAAGCTACAAAATTAACTCTATGTTTGGTATTCAACTCCTGGATCCACCCTTTTTTAGCCTTGTTACCAAGACCTTGAATATTTAAGGACAAGAAATTCATCTAAAAACTTCGCTATCTCCTTGAGAACCAATAATGGCTTCTATATTCTTCATACATCCGTCCATGTTATAACCCATAGTTTGACCCACCTTTATCAATTCATCCATTACTTCCAATATTGAGCCACTTGCTTGAAATTTATCATTAACCGATGAAGCCTTTTCCTTGTTGCCAGACGTAGTAGGATTTGGTTTGGGTTGAGAAGCGTTTCCAGGAATGTTGTCTACAACATTTTCCTCAACATTCGGGGTAAAACCTGGAGGGTATTGTGGAGTATGAGTATCACCTTCTGTCACATTAGCATCCTTATTCCTCTTTAGAATTTTATATATCCCAAATGGGTCTTCAGAGATGACAGTGTTACAACTGGGTTTAGGATTTACCTGAAATTCATCAACATTTTCATGAGCAAAGCTCGTTTCAGAAACATGCTCATTATCTGACCCACGATCGTTCTCATTATTCCCCTCAGATTCCTCATCTGAAGAAGTGTCATCCTCCATCACCGTTTTGAATTCTGGCATCCATGCTTCCTGCTCCTTAACACAAATCCAGTGAAGCTGCCCCTTAATGATGATTTTAACCCTATCATTTATAAGTACACGGGGTTTTGTTCTCACACACACTCTTATGCATGACAAAGAGCAGTTATCGGATTCATTTATATCTACAAGTTCACCCCAAGACGCTATAATTTTTGCATACGTATTACGCGTAAGAGCTTTAACTGGTAAACCTTCAATAGCTACCCACACTAGACGCTCCTCACACACAAAAGAATTACAAGCCGGTTTCAACACCTCAAACCATGAACCAACACCCACATGATTAGTAATCTTTTCTTTAGAAGTGACTGAATCCAATTCAAGAAGAACCCATTGACCACCCAAATAAAAAAGCTTAACATTTTCAAAACCCTCATTTGCTAGAATGATGAAGAGGTTAGAAAGTGCATTTATATCTTTCATTTTACCCATTAAAGAACACGAGAAGTCACGTTCCATAATGCATGCATCATCAAGAACAATGGCAGGGGATGATTCAGTAACGGTATTATGGTTAACTGATCCACTTTTTAAAACAGCAGCAAATGAATTTGAAACTGTACCTGGTGATGCATTTTTTCTGGGTAGAACATTATTGGATGAGGGTATGTTTTTTTTTGTTCTCTCTGAAACCTGACAGTGTTGGCATGAAGGCGCAGCCGCCCAATCCAAATTGTACACAAATTCCCAATCAATCGATCCAAGTTGTCCACCCCAATGAAACGAACAAATGCGAATTTTTTACCTGCTTTAGACTTCTTGATTGGAATATAGACGTCGATTACATTACCATAAGCCAGGCAAACATTCCAGAGATCACGCGCCGTAAAATGGTCAGGAAAATTTGTTATGAAAACGGATTTGGAGATTTTTTGTGTTTGATCCTCCTTAGAGTAATTGTAGGATCGATTATTGACACCCATGATAAGAAAATTAAGACAGCGAATAATGAAAACGATTGGAAAAAAAACCCTAAAATTGAAATAAAAAACCTATGGATCTAAGGATCGTCCACTTGTAAGAAACTTCAATCGAGGAGAATTACAGGGATCCTCAACAAGATTAGGGCCCTAGCAAAATAGATCACAAAGATGGTAGTATTTTTTAGATCAATTAGGGTGTTCCTTTTGAAATCCTTAGTTGATTTTTGAAGTCAATAGTAACTTATAAGAAAAAGTGTCAAAGTTTTGACCTTTTAAGATGACAGTGGTTAAATTCAAATAATAGTAATATTTGTACTCGGAAAACTGTCTCATTAGGCCTTTTTGCTTATGTGAATGTGTCTGTATGTCTCGTATAAGATAACGTGCAAGAGAGACCCTTTGGACCATGACAATGAAGTTGATCGCCTGTAACCTACGAGAAGTTTTGTTGATTCTACTTTTCACTAAAAGACTGATTGTTTTTTGGTAATCCTTTTTCTATCTTGATGAATTTTAATTGTTATCCTGACCATTTTGAAAGGTAAGTGATCTGCATAGTGCATACATCTAGTTTTTGATTTGCACACATGAAAGTACAAGCAACATAACCAATTAAACATCATGTTGCATAGGTAGACATTGTTTATCTTCTCCTCAGGTAGACATTGTTTATCTGATTGGTTCTAACACAGTAATACGTATGGACCGTTTATTCTTAGGTAGACATAGTTTATGTAAAACAGATGTGTCCAGGGAATTACGTTCTCTTTGATTAAGAAGTTCAAAGATTTTTCATTAAGTTGTAGTCGAAGTAAACAAACTAAAAAAATCAATGCCATATTATGAATATTGTAAGCTAAGAATGAGGAGGATATAAATACTTGCACATTTTGCTAAAAAAAAAAAAAAAAACAATAGCCGCGTTTTGTGGAAGGTAACACACGGGTATGTCAGCGATTTGAAAAACAATTTCAGCAATATGAAAAACAAACAACCATTTAACAACGATGCAAATTGCCAATCATACCAACAACATATTATCTCAGAACATTTGACGAAAATCTTGAAGTTGTAAATTATATAATTTTAACATAAAATCAGTTGATGTTAATACTTATATAAAAAAATAATGTTAAATGGAAAATTTCTGTAAGTTTGGCCTACTTTGAGCTGCCTGGAATCGAACCTGGCTTCCTGAGTTATACTTGTATTTAAGATTACACTTGCACAATTAGTAGATCAAAGTTTGTTGTCTACTTCTAACTTCTGAGCTATTTTTTAGTGGAGCTGTGATCTAACGAAAAATAAAATTTGAATGATATGAAACGAAATCATACTCGTATATTTCAGATATATATAAAAAAATAGATGCATTTTCTTTTTTAATTTCTACATCATTGTTTGAAATGTGTGGTTATAAATTATAATTCTTTCTCTATGTTTTATTTTAATTTTTCCTTCATCTCTTTCTTTATTTATTCTTCCTTTATTTATTGAACAAGAATAAGTTATCAGCTTTATTTATATCTAAAATAAAGTTAAAACTAAAATGTACATGAGTGGTAAGATTAAAAATGGTGGTTATATCTAATAAACAAATGAGAGGTAAGATTTGAAATAAGAGTGCAAGGTGTCATAACAGCATAACATCATTTTTTGGGTGTCACGTCAGCTTTAACACCACTTTAACACCACCCCAAAAAACCCAGGTTATCATAACATCACTTTAACACCATAACACCACCTTTTGGGACCCACTATTTTTTATTTTTTTCTCATTTTTAAAAATAACTAAATTCATTTCATTCATTAAAAAAAATTACAATACTAAAAAAAATACATTCGGAACTTAAAAAAAAATTACGGAAATTAAAAAAAAGACATTCGATATTAATAAAAAAAACTACTCGTCGGAGTCTTCGGCTTGGCTATTCGAACCCGAACCCCTCGGCATTTGCGCGCGTAACTTGTCTTTGATTTGTTGTTTTTGTATGTTGATCCAATACGCGTCGTCGTCCGACAAATCCTTCGTGCTAAAAAAAAGAAAAAAAAAAAAAAAAAAAAAAATTTTTTAAATAAAAAAATTTTAAAAAAAAAAAAAAAAAAAAAAAAAAATTATAAAAAAAAAAAAAAAAAAAAAAAATAATAAAAAAAATAAAAAAAAAATAAAAAGGGCAAGAAATCGCAACTCTTCCAAACGCGTAATCGTGTCGTCTTTGTTTTTCGACGCTTGAAACGCGCGTTCGGCGGCTTCCCGTTTGAGACGAAGCTCTTGAGAAACAAAGTCACCGAATTGGGAAGAGTTACTTCCCCCGGTACTCGCCGATGTGTCGGATTTGGTTTTTTTTCCGGGGCGTTGTTTACCGGGGGGACGAGGTCTTGGATCGGCACGGAATAGCTCGTCGGTGTTAACCGGTGCGGGAACGTGTTCATCGTGAACATTTTCGTCTTCGGTTAAATCAACCGGTGCCACTTCGGGTGCGTCCCATTTTGGGTGGCTTCTCAAAATCGCCCATGTTTTTTCATGATTAAACGCGCTATTTTTATTCTCGTCTTGATAAATACCCCGAGCCCGTATCATCAAATCAACCTCGCTCTCGCCACTTTTTTTCAACCGAACGCACCTTTTGTAGATTGCGTTGAACTTTTGGCAATGATGGTTCAACGCACTCCATTTGCTTGAAATCATATCCTTAGTACGTTTTTGAAAAAAATTCCGATTGAATTCGTTCGAACCGAATCCATGACGTGTCCTCGTTGTATGGACCGCCCGAGTTACAATTTTTCGGAAACCGCAACGTAATTCGGCAAAGTAAGCTTCCTCGTCCGTGGACCAACGTAAAGTAACTTCACCCGTCGGTTCGGCCTCTTTGCCTTTTGATTTTTTAGCCGCATGTTTCTTTCGGACTTTTTTTGGTTGGGGTTCGGTTTGTGGAATTGAGTTTGAAGATTGGCTTTGTTGTTGTGGCATTTCAAATTGTGGTGGGTTTTGTTGTCGGTTTTGGAAATTTTGTTGAAAGGCAAGAAAAGCTTCTTGTTGAGTTTCAAAAAAAGCTTGTTGCTCGGGAGTCATCGGAGCTTGGCTAGAAAACCCGGGGAATTGAGAATTCGACGTAGACCCGGCACCACCCATGCCGGAACTAAGGAGGTTCCAAATTGAGCCATCGATGGGAAAGTCGGACATTTTTTTTTGAAGAATGAATGTATAAAAGATTGAGGATGAAGTGGAAGGTGTGTGGAAAAAATGTATATGAAATGAGATATATATAGTGTGTAAAAAAATTTTGAAAAAATAATTTTTTTTATAAAATATAGCCGTTGGCTATTAATGAATTTTTTTTTAAAAAAATTTCAAAAAAACTAGCCGTTATGGCCTTTTTTCAAACAAAAAGTAATTTTTTAAAAAAAAATTCGACAACTAGCCGTTGGAAATGATTTTTCAAATTTTTTTTTTTAATAAAAACACGTTAACGTGACCACCCACGCCGTGGGACTTTTGGGGATGGCGGTACCATAACGCCAGGCAACGCCATGGAAATGGCCACCACGACGTTATGGTACCGAGCACTCTAAGGGTGGTTATTTCTAATAAACAAAAATATGTATAAATACAAAAAAAGTGGGTGCCCATGTCTTTGGGGAAAATGATTCGGAGGTGTAATAAATGTTAGGGAGAATCCAAATGAAATTATTACTGTATAAGAGAAGTAGCCGTTGTAGTCTCGTACACTTTTTTTTGTTTTTTGTTTTTTTATACTTGATTTTCCTAGCCGATTAATCTTAGGGCGACTAATTTTTTGATAGCCTAAAACCAGCTCAAGTGAACATTCGTGACCAATGCGAGATTAATTTTCTCCCCGGTTTTGAACCCAAAACCTTTAAGCACTTTCGTCTTAATAGGCTAAGCCTTTACCACTATGTCACTTACTCTCGTACACTTGTGGATATTGCATTTCAGAACCACGTGCAATCAAAACAATATATAAAACTTACTACTCGTACAACATTTCCCCCTACAACCAACTTTGTTGAACTTGCTCGAATTGATTAAAGTATTTGTCGGTGTTAAGGTCGTAACCTTAATGTTGAAGAACTATGTGTAGAGGACCTAGAGGTTGTGTATGTGTGTGGAACGAAGATCGCGACTTGACCTTCTCTTGAGGCCTACAAGCTGGACCACTAACCATTGATCAATTATAACCGATAACACAGTTGTAGAAAGTAATTTTGTAATGTCCTTTTTCCCTTCGCAGGTAGTTGAAACTGAAATGCCAGGACATACATCTATCAAACAGTATGGAGTATATTTTTTCGAAAAATGAAGTAACTCAAGTCACTCTAGTATCTTGTAATAAATCAGATAAGGGTTGTGATGATTATCTGAGATAATCTACAAGAATCGTGTAAGTTCGTTTTTTGAATAAAGAATTTCGATAACCCAAAAGAATATTTTAATTTCTAGATACAAAAGAACTAAGAAAAACAGAGAAATTGTTGGTTTGCCATATGTAAAAATGAGACTAATGTTTCTGTCAAAAAAAACATAAACTTTTGACACTTACGAATATTTAAAAACGGTTAAATCCCATCAGACGCAACTGTTCACCAAAACGTTGCCCCTTGACTTCGCAAAGGGCCGCAACCCTCTTGACTCTCGCGTCTTTATCGTTGTCCGAAACACATCAGTTCAAATTAGTGTGCGCTACACACTT
>BQNB010169130.1:0-13815 GCA_026074375.1 Tanacetum coccineum
ATAATAAGCTATAACTAAACTTAATCCTACTGATTTTGGAAAGCTAAAATTTATACTAACAGTACTAACTTATGGTTAGTACTGGTAGTGTAAATGCTCAGCAGTACTAACTGAGGTTAGTACTGCTAGTGTAAAATCAAGAGTGCACTAAACCAAACACCCCTATTGGACTATGACAGATTTAAGAAAAGCTTTTTAAGAGAAATCTAATGAACAAGTACTGAATACCAGATAAAAACTAGCTTAAAACAAACTTAATTAACAAATTTTAACAACTAAATAAGCCTTAATCTAAGATCTAAACTATTTTACTATATTTTTGGTTTTTTAGAAGTTTTAAAGACAAATATATGAAAGACTAAGATCTAAACTAATTTAAGCAAAAACAGATGAGGACAAACAACTAAAAAGTACTATAAGAGATATTTAAGCATTGATAAGCAAAGATATTAAACATATAAGTAATGACTAAGCAATGAAAACTGAAATTAGAGAAGAATGAAAACTGAAATTAGAGAAGAATGAAAAGAGAAACTTACTTGATCCTTTAGCTAAACAAAAGGAACCAATAAAGGCACCTACAAGCTCCCTAGCTTATTAGATAAGCTAGAGTAAAAGTCCTTGGGATATCTTCCAATTTAAGATCCCCTTCCAAAAGCTCAAATCCAATAAGATCCATGTAAAATTAAACTGATTAAAGGTTTAAGTAAGGTTAATACTGAATTCACTGAGCTCTATTTCAGCTTATAGACTGAAAGAGCTTAATATTAGCTTATTAGCTTATTGAGGTAATATGACTTAAAATGAGAGCTTAGAAAACGAGATTTAGAATACTAAACACTGAATTTCATTAATTGAAAACTGAATTACATTACTAGAAAAGGAGATTACAGAAGCATTTAAGTACAATTACGAAATTAAGCTAAAATTTACTAAAAAGAAAGATAAAAAAAAGACTCCAGACGCTTTGTGTGTGTGAGAATGAGGCCTATTTATAGGGCCAAGCTGAAGCTTCTAGGTCCTCTTGCCTTGCTCTCCAAACTTTCAATCCTGGCCAATCATTTCTTCAATCATTTGAGCTTCAATTGTAGTCGTTGGATTAAATTGTGTGTATCTAAGGATCGCCAGCGTGTCATTCCCTTGATGTGACGTTTGTGCTAGTTTTGTGAGTGAATTTAGCACAAAACCCACATAAACTTGTGCTTCTTTCATTGATGACGTGGCTCTTCTTGAGAGAAGGTTAATGAATCCCTTGATAAAGACTGATTTATCCCTGCCATCTTGTAAGAGAGACCTTGAATTGTCTTCTGTACCCTTTAATTTTCATTTGCCCTTTGTTTTACCATGGGGTGAAAACGGGGAAGATGATGAATAGTGTTTGGAGTTACCCGCCTTTTTTATAACTGAGTACGAGGTAAAATTCAGTTGGACTTTGCCCTCTTGGCAATTTCAGTCCCTTTCTTTCTGATTCTATTTCTAGTTATAAATAACTATGGAAATTTTCAAGATTGGTCCTTGTGGATGTTATAAAAGGATTTTAGCTAAGGTTTGGGCTGAGGCTTGGCTTCTTTGGCTTCTTTTTGCATTCTTCTGAATCTCGTGTCCGTGTTTGCTTGATTTTGACTGTATTCTTGTGATTTTTGACTTATCCATACCTGCACATACAAAACACAAATACAAGCATATTTTTGCCATTTTTGGTCTGTTTTGGGTTTATTTGGGTTATTTTAGGTATAAATGGATATGTGTATTTTACACTTATCAGTATCCTTGGCCTGAGTTAGAGGTAAAGAGAGTTGGTATTATCCAAGGGTGATATGGGTCGTCTGCTTGGCGTTTGAATGATTGATTTGATTTAATTTGATTGAATAGCATGTTAGCTTGTATGTTAGTTAGCATAATTGTCATGCAAAGCGTATTGTTTTATAATTGCAGGAATTGGTTAAATTGTTTTGGTAACGAATTGAATATGTGTGTCTGAAAACCTATGTTTCTCACCAACCGTTGTGTTAACATATAAGCATCATTTTTAGGTATTCAACAGGATGAGACTAGCATTAGGAAAAGTGGCTAGATGGACCATAGGCAGCTAGCGAAGTTTAATTATCTAGATTTCGTATTTGTTTTGGATGATAAATGATTTTCGTTTTGCTTTGATAGGATGTTTGAATGTTTGCATTGTCATGACATTAGCATGAACTGCCTTTATTTCAATGTTAGACGCCTTTTGGATTTTATTGTTGTGTTTTGGGTATTTTCATGGCACTGTGTGTCTATACCTAGTATCTTTATGCATGTTTTAGTTTCTCTTATAGACGCCAAAGTGTTGTTATGATTCCCTTTCTCGTCGCGCCTCGCATTTCCGCCTTGGCGGGGTATGACAAAATGCCCCCAATATTGCTATTGTCTAGGTAGAAAAGCCTATATGCTTGAGGACAAGCAAATCCCAAGTGTAGGGGTATTTGATGAGGTGTCATTTTATACACTTTTTTGAGGTCATTTAACCCCTTAAATCATGCAAATATGCCCAGATTATGTGCTTAATCGTTTGTTTTTCATATTTTTAGCACTTGGATGGATTTTGTAGGAAATACATGTGACTTGGGCTCATTTCGAGAAGAAACGGACAAGACTACGACTCTACAGCAAATCGCTTGAAGAAACAATCATTCAGACGGTGGAGACGGCGTCGCCAACTATTGCGACGGTGTCAGAGATTGATCAAGACGGCGCCAGAATGTAGCTGCCTCAAATGAAACCCTAGAAGCTTCATCGAAGCGATGGCGTCAGGAATTTTGTGACGCCGTCGCAGTCTGATATCTATATATACAAACTCGTTTTAGGGTTTTTACTGTGTAACTTTTGGGCGACGAACCCTAGTTTTAGAAGATGATTTTAGTAGCCTTTGGGCTTGTTTTTAGGGTGTCAAAACCCTCTTGTAACAGCCTCAATTGCATGATTTAATCAAGTGAAGTTCATTTATCCCTTATAACTTAATATGTCTATGTGTTTTGTGATAGATTTTCGTTCTTCTTCATTATTTACCATGCAAGGCTAGATCTATTAGTATTTACTTATGATTGCATGAAACTTAATATGTAGATCTTTATTGTGTTGCTTCTTGTGATGGATGTGCGCGTTAGGCTTTAGAAAACTAGTCATAAGATATTAAAATGACATAGATGTCTAGGGAAATGCGAGTGTGTAGAAAGGATACCATCAGTAACAGTCTTCATACTACCTTACCCCTAATATGGTTGATCCCTCTTAAGGTGTTTTAATTGCATGTAATATACTCTAAGGGGACTTGTAATAGTCTTCATACTACCTTACTTGTACGTTGCCTTAACGAAATATTACATAGACAGCGGGTTCGTGTAATTCGTTCATGACTTAGGAAATACTTACACAGATCATCATAAGTGTGACAAAGCAACATAATTTGGAGAAACATAATAAGGAGTAATACATGATTAAGTAAATACATTTGTTTACCATATAAGTTATCACCAAAGTAGTTTAGATTTATAATTAGTTTAATTAGTTAAAACAAACCAACCTCTCAAACCATGATATTTACCTGCTTTTATAAAAATATAAAAATAGAAAAAGAATCTTCTCTCAATCCCGTAGACCTTTATTAAATTTTATTCAAGCCTTCCCAACCTATTCCCATAGAGAACGATAACAACCCCCGAGTCTTGCCTATACTACACTTTAACGATTAGGTACACTGCCTAGGGAGTTGTAAAACTTCTTGTTGAAATCTAACGACAGCCACACATCAAACCTCTATTCAAAAGCATTATTCAAAATGGTCCTTATGTCCCAATGACTGCTGATAATAGAAAACCAGAATCTCAATGGACAGGTGATGAAAGAAAGGCTGCTAACTTAGATCAGCGACTTAAAATTATCATCATGTCTGTCCTACCAGATGACCAAATGAATTATGTTATCAATTGTGAAATAGCAAATCAACCTAGGATGACCTGATACTATATCATGAGGGCCCCTATGATGTGAAATAAAGTAAGGTCATGGACTTGAAGTTGTGTTATAATAACTTCAAGTTCAAGGAAGGTTATACTCTAACACAAACCTTCACCAGATAAAAAGCTTTGATGAATGAACTAGTAAATGATAGCATCAAACTTTCAAAGCTTGAGATAAATACTAGCTTCATAAATGGGTTACCAAAGAAGTGGCTAAGTTTCTGCCAAAGTCTTAGAAACACTATCCATGTTAAAGATTCTGAGCTTGCTTCTCTATTTGGCAAACTCAAATATGAAGAAAACCTCATTGACAGTATTTATGAGACTGAAAAGAAAAAAAATCTTTAAGCACTGCAACTCCCTTGTCAACTGCTTTCATCTCAACCACTATTGTCTAGGACTTTCAAGATAGTCCTGATGATGAAGAGGAGACAAGAAGCAGTCAAGAGTACATGAATGACCTTGAAATGGAATTTCATGAAAGAGCTCTTTTGGCCAAGGCAAAAAGGTTCTTCAAAAATAGTACCCAAAGGTTCCGTGGTGCAAAGGCAACTGACCAAACTGAATGCTACAAATGTGGAAGGAAGGGTCACTTTGCAATAGATTGTTCTCAAAGACTTCAATTCCATCATACTCATCACCCTTTTAAAACAACTCTTAACCTAAATTCTTCAGCTCCTCTCAAGAATAACTTAAACTGAGGCCCGCCAAAGACTTTGAAGCCAAATACAACAAAGTCAAGGCTAAGCTGGCCCTTCTCGGTTCTGGTGCTTCAACATCTAAATCCTCACGAGTTTGAAAACATTGTCTTGAAGCTGAAGCATATGAATGGGATGAAGAGGAAGTGTCTTCTGATGATAATGAAATGACTGAAGTAAAGGTACTCATGGCACTTGCTAATGATGAAAGTGTTGATGTGGGAGAAGAAAGTGTCAGAAATGATGAATGGGTCAAGATCTCCATGAGAAAGGTACACACTCTTTTTGAAATGGAAGATAATGATGAAAGAAAATATTTTCTTGATTATTTGTGTATTGATCTTAAATATATTGAAGAACAAAGAAATAATCTTGTGTTAAAACATAGAGATCTTGTTCAAGAGTTAAATACATGCAAAGAACAATTGTTAATACTAAAACAATCAAAACTTGATTTTCTTACAATGCAGCATGTAAACACCGAAATTCTCAAAGAGAATCAAAATTTAAGGAAAGAACTGAAAGAGCTAACAGAAATCACTAAAACATGGCTTAACAGTTCTAACAAAGTAAATCAGTATATCAATAAACAAATTCCCAATCAAAAGAAAAGAATCTTGGGAGCTGATCAACTCAATAAAGATCCCTCTAGTTCTGGGAAAAAAGACTTAGTCTTTGTAAAATCTTCAGCTGATGATACCAATGTGTCTATTCCTAATGTTAAAAGACCTTGGTTATTTAAAGCCGAAGGATTTAACTTGCCTAATCATGATACTGGTAGAATTCTTCCATCTGAATCATAAGTGAAAGTAACTGATTCCTCAGTTAATGTCACTGTCTCTTTAGTTACAAACTATGATTCAACTGATGAATCATCAGTTTGTAGCACTCATCTTCCTCTACTAGAGAAGCTTGCTGGTGCTAAACCTGTGTCTGCACCAAAGACTATCAAATCAATTTTAAAGTCTAATTCAAGATTCAAAGCTGAAACTTTAAAAGGTGTCACCATAAATGATCCAACATCAGCTCCGGCTAAGGGAAATAAAAATGTTTTAGCTTCTAAAAAGAACTCAGCTCCTGCTGGTAAACTGAAGAATGTGAAATTAAAGATGACATTCCTTTGTCTATTGGAATGAAAGAACTAAATGATCTAAAATTACAAATCAGCAAAAACCGGTCATTTTACTCCAGAAACAACAAACCTCAACAGGTTCCTTAAAACTTACTCCAAATAAAATACACAATTCAAAAATGGTTGTGAGCTTTGTGGGATGAATCATCTCACAAAAATTGCTACAAAGTAGTATTTTGTAAAAAAATGTGAGAGAACTGATCACAGAACTTGTGATCATGTTCATGAACTCCATAAACATGTCTCAGCATCTTAAAAGTCAAGGTGGATCTTCTTCAAGATCTCATACCTCAAGACCTCTGAAACCCTTCCCACCATGCAAACATTGTAGGTTTAATGATCATCAATCAGATGATCGTGTTAATTATCCCACATGTGACATCTGTGGAAGTTATGACCGTGACACAAAAGGTAATAATCGAATCATTTCTCTAAGAAGAGGAATAAAACCTAGGAACCCTCAGCATGTCACAAAAGGTTGTGAAACTTATGGTAGCACAGTTTACACCACAACTGATCACAATGACACTGAGTGGTTTAGAAGAGGTGAAGCACTTCAAGCTAAAAAGGCTGAAGCACTCTAAGCTAAAAAGGCATAATCAAATGCCAATAGATCTAAGACTCCCACTAAAAGGTGGGTTTCTAAGCAAAACTAACCATTTAACTTATTTGTGTAGAGGAAATCAAGAAGCCCATCTAGCACCTGGACAGTGTATGCTCAAGGCATGTAACTGGTGTCAAAATCTATCTGTACAAATATGTGAAACAACCAGGACCTAAGGTGGTATCTGGAGATGACTCTACATGCATCACTGAAAGATATGGTTCTATTAAATGTAATGGTATAGTTTTCATAAAAGTGGCATTTGTAAATGGTCTCAAATACAATCTAATTAGCATTAGCCAACTGTGTGATGCTAAGTATATGTTTAGTTTGATGAAAAAAGAGGAATTATCTTCAATTCCAATAAGGAAGTTCTGATGATTGATCCAAGAGTAAGACATGTTTATGTTCTTGACATGACATCTTCTGCACAAGAATCATGTTTCTTTGCCAAAGCCTCTAAAAATCTTAACTAGCTTTGGCACAAAAGACTTTCTCATCTAAACTTCAAAACAATTAACCAACTGGCCAAACAAATCTTTTTATTGGTCTTCCCTCGCTTGTCTACTCAAAGGACAAACCATGTTCATCATGTGAAAAGGGAAAACATCATATAGCCAGTTTAAAAACAAAACAAACCTCATCAATCAAAGATTGTCTTTATCTTCTTCACATGGATCTGTTTAGACTTGTAACCCCAAGGTCTATTAACCATGAAAAGTATACTCTTGTCATTGTTGATGAGTACTCAAGGTATACTTGTGTATACTTCTTGAAAAAGAAAAGTCATGCACCTGAAACCATTATTTCTTTCATCAAAAGAGTTGAAAATCAAAATGACATTCATGTTAAACAACTTAGAACTGACAATGGTACTGAATTCAAAAATAGCATTCTTGTCAACTTCTGTGATGAAAAATGGAATTCATAAAACTTTTCCTCTCTTTACACACCTGAACAAAATGGTGTTGCTGAAAGGAAAAACATACCTCTCGTGGGAGACTTCCAAACATTAACTTCCTTCATGTCTTTGGATGTCCAGTTTTCATTCATAATCATAAAGATCACTTAGGTAAGTTTGATGAAAAAACTGATGATGGTTATTTCCTTGGATACTCACTTGTTTCGAAAGCCTTTAGGGTCTTCGGCACAAGAAGACAATAAACTAAAGAAACCTACCACATCACATTTGATGAAAGCACTGAAGCTATTAAATTCACAAAACCTTCAATTGATAATATCAACATTGCTGAATCAGAAAGATACCCACCTGATGAATATCTTCATCCCTTTGAACCCTCTTAAATGTATCAAGTCAAAATCAATGTTGTTCATTTCATAGAACCCTATGAGAAGCCTAAACCTATAATCATTAAAGCTGATGCTCCCCTTGATCAAAGTGGTCAAGTTGTTTAAAGTGATCAAGCTGATTAAAATGATATAAATGATCAAAATAATCATCCTGTTCAAACTGATGAAATCTTAAATGATGATCAACCTGAACACTCAAATCACAACAATGATGAACATATCATTCATAACCTCACAAACACTAAAGATGTTCATATCACTAAACCTCCATCCTATTCAACTAAGGATGCTTCAGCACCTAATGCAGTTTCAACTATCCAAACAGTATCTCCCTCATCCATCCCATTCATGGTTGCTCCAACTCCTCAAGACGAAAAGAATATTGAGCTAGTTAACAATGTGGGTAATCCAGGAGCTGGAATGCTCACAAGGGCAATGGCTAAGGAACTAAGTGCTGCTTCAGCTCACGAGTGTCTATTTGTAGACTTTCTCTTTGAAGAATAACCTAAAATGGTCTCTGAAGCACTTAAGCATCCTGGATGGGTTAATGTCATACAAGAGGAACTGAATCAATTTGCTAGAAACAAATTCTGGTTCCCCCGCCTTATGGAAAAACCATAATTGGCTCTAAATGGATTTTTAGAAACAAAAGGGATGAAACTGGCATTGTTATAAAAATAAGGCAAGGCTTGTAGCTCAAGGCTACAAGCAAGAAGAAGGCATAGACTATGATGAGACCTTTACTCTAGTTGCAAGACTTGAAGCAATTAGGATCTTTCTTT
Source organism: Tanacetum coccineum (assembly GCA_026074375.1). NCBI lineage: Eukaryota > Viridiplantae > Streptophyta > Magnoliopsida > Asterales > Asteraceae > Tanacetum > Tanacetum coccineum. The sequence goes on from BQNB010169130.1 coordinate 8,523, forward strand.
CCTTTTCCAATTATATGAACTTCACAGTTTATCAAATGGATGTCAAAAGTGCATTCCTAAATGGAAAACTGAAAGAGGAAGTTTATGTTCAACACCAGGTTTTTAGAGCAGTGAATTCCCAAACCATGTTTGCAAATTAAACAAAGCCCTATATGGACTTAAACAAGCTCCAAGAGCATGGTATGAAACCCTCTCAACCTTCCTTACTGAATACAAGTTTATGAGAGGAAAGATAGACAACACAATGTTTATCTACAAAACCAAAGATGATGTTATTTTGATTTAAATCTATGTTGATGATATCATTTTAGGGTTAACCAACACAAAATTATGCAAATAGTTTTGCTAAACTAATGACTCAAAAATATGAAATGAGCATGATGGGTGTCCTCGTCTATTTCCTTGGATTTCAGATTAAATAATCTAAAACGGGTATTTCAATTAACCAAGAAAACTATGTCAAGGATCTGCTGAAGAAGTATGACATAAATGGTTCATCTATGAAAACTCTAATGGTACCCCTAATAAAGTAGGACCTGATCTCAATGTAAAATCTATAAATAAGACTAAGTATAGAGGTATGATTGGGTCACTAATGTACCCAACTGCAAGCAGACCTGACATTTAATTCTCAACTTGTCTCTGTGCAAGATATCAAGCAAATCCTAAGGAATTTCACCTTATTGATGTTAAGATAATTTTCAGGTACCTAAAGGGTACTCCAAGTCTTGGTATTTGGTATCCAAAATGTTTAGGTTTTGACCTAAAAGGATACTCAGACTCTGACTATGCTGGATGCAACATGGACAGAAAAATAACTTCAGGTGCTTGTCAGTTGCTATAAGGCAAAATTATGTGCTAGAGTGCTAAAAAGCAGTAATTTGTAGCTATGTCTTTAGCTGAAGCTGAATATGTAGTTGCTGTTGGATGTTATGCCAATATACTATGGATGAAAAGTTAGCTTAGTGACTATGACATAGTATAAGATTAGGTACCCATATTTTGTGATAACATAAGTGCTATTTCAATTTCAAACAATTCATTTTTACACTTAAGAACAACGCATATTGATATCAGATATCACTTTAACATAGATCATATCATAAAAGGGGACATTGAATTGAATTGAATTTCATTCCCACTCAATATCAACTTATTCATATCTTCACCAAGCATCTAGAGGAACCAACTTTCAAAAGATTGATAGTTGAACTAGGTATGCTAAACATTGATGGCTCCAAACCTAAACCCTCAAATGATTTATCCAATGAAAGCTGAAGGGGTTATGCGATGTGTCAAAACTGAACAAAACAATTTATTCATTTCAGTTTATATAGAGTATTTTAAAGTGCGTCAGCGATCTAAAGACTTAGTGACCATCCACTTTAAAAACAAAAATACTCTTCAGTTTTTGATTATCTTTTAAGTACGCCAATGATCTATGGATTTAGTGACCATATGCTTTAAAGATACTCTTCAGTTTGTACCATATGTTTATAAACTGACAAGTGTGTCAACGATCTATGGATTTAGTGACCATCCGCTTTAAGTTTGTAAACATATGATACTTGTCAAAAAATTTATCAGTTCAGCATAACATAACACCAAACCTGAACCTAATTCAGCTTTTTCAAAACATTAATTAAAGGGTCAGTTTTCAAAGAAAAAAATACTTTCAAAATTAATATATATTTTTTAAGTAATTTCTTATAAAATAAGTTACTTATTTTTAATTATTATTAAAAAAAGAATATCCAAACATGCAAATGACCTCAACACATTCTCTCACCTACTTTTGTAGTTGAACAGACGACTGCTCACTATTCTAGGTGTCAGAAGCATGTTTGCTGACTTTCATTAAATACAATGTTTAGCACACATGCAAAACATACACAAAAAACACCTACAAAACAATCAAAACACACCAAACCCTAACAAAAACAATAATGGCAGAATCATCAAACCCTCAACAAACACCACCACAACAAACATCATCCTCATAACAGGATCAACCAGAATCACCAGGAACTCCTATTGCATTTGATCCTGCACCCCAAGTTGATTACAGCCCTGACTTGATAAACAAACCAAACAATGAAGTAGCACTTATTTACCCAGACCATGCCAACAAGGACCACTTCAAAGTGGTCTCTGATTTCATCTCAAAGTGTTGCCTTCAAGAGGCATTCACAAGAACTCCCACAAAATACAAGGAATACCTTGTTGAATTTTGGTACACTGCTAAGGTTCTTGACAAAACCAAAAAAGTTTGGTTATCAACTCCCACATGGGGTATCAAGGGAGAAGTGGGTGTTACTTCTTTTAGGAATGCCATTGACGCTAACTACCTGGCCTATTCTAGGAACTATGATGAACCACCCACCCAAGAGATGGTCAAACATTGGTTCTCAACAATTAGGTATGGTGGTCCAATTGAGTCAACTAGAACTCTCAAGAAGAGCTTCTTTCCTCCTAGGTGAAGATTGTTTATAGCCTTAATCATTCAGTGTCTAGGGGAAAAACTGGTGGGTTTAACCAAATTTCAAACAAAGACGCCATGATTCTTTACTGTTTGAAAATGGGGTTCAAATTGATTTTGAAAAACTGATTTGGGATGACATTCTTTCAAAACTGAAGAAGAAAAATAGGGAAAAAGTCATCCTATATACAAGATTTTTGTCATTATTACTAGAGCATAAAATGGAGGGATATGGAACTTATGAAGTCAACTACACCCCTACTCAAATCTTCAGTGTTCACAATTGGACACTGAAGAAAAACCAACCTGAAGGACCTCCCTTCACTACCCACATGATGGCTATTTGCAATGCAAAGGATCCAGTGGCATTTCAAGCTCCTCGAACCTCTTCTTACAATAAGTAGAAGGAACCCAAAGGCGCAAAGCCTGGAGCTAAATCTAGACGAAGGAAACAAATTCCTATTTCAAAGAACCATCCTCAGACCAAAATAGAGGCAACCAAAAGTCTGCCTCCCTCAAAAGAGGATGATGAATCTCAAACTAACAACTATAAGAAAAGAAAGAAGACCGGTACGACAAAGGACACAAACCTAAGCCAGCCTCCATCTTCCACCCCTATGGTAGCTGGAATGCATAAAGAGGACTAGCAACCAACCAGTGGCCCATCATATTTAAGGGTCACTGGTGAAGGAGGAGTCACCCCTCAGCTTAGAGTGTAAAGTCAGCATCTTATTCAGAACCTGTTCTTTCAGCTTTTACAAATGTTCACTCTGAGTCTGCATCTGGACATGATGCTTCAGCAGATTTGATGTGTAGTTGTGCGTAGGTATTATTTGTTATTAAGTTTTACTATTTATATTTTGCCGACTATACCTAGAACAACACTAACGGACAGTGTACCTGATTAGTTATAGATTTGTTGGTAACTAGGGTTTCAATCATTAAGAGCGAGAGCGTTAATACTTAAATCTATCCGTATTTTAGTTATCTATGTTAGTCCTAAATTATTCTATTCTATGTTAAACCTAAGTTAATCCTAAACTAATGCAAAAGGGGGGTTTTCAGCCTGAGAGACTGGCATAGGGTTTAGTTATCTAACCTAAGGTTTTGATGACAATTAACACACACAAGTTGAAAGACAGAAGATAAAGGAGCGGTCAAGCCTAATGTAAGAAAAACGTATTAACCATATCTAATCTAACAAAATGCATGTTTTAGTTTATAAGTGCAATGATTTTCTTGTTTCATTGTTGATATATCATTCCTAGACTTAGGCGGTACTTATATTTAAGACCTATACTTGGCAATTCTGTCACAATTTACCAAATCCGCATAAACCTCTTTGCGGTTGTTTATAATCTATCTTAGGAGACAATAATAATGATCTTATCGAATCCTAGCTCAACAAGACTTTATTAACTTACTACTTAACGGCTCTTTATACAATAGTAGTCCACTTGTCTAAATCTTTACTCAAGGAATCAGAACGTCACGTGTTGATCCTAGGTCACCTGCTTGTCCAACTTGTCCACTAAACCAGGAGTAAAGACAGTACGTCACTTGTTATCCTATTACTCTAGATATATAAATCATAATATGGAGAGCTATCATGGTATGCAGTCCACTTGGTCCGCTTTCTAGACCCAGTTGAATGATAGGTCGCATACTTAAGTACATAAGCGAGTATAAATTGATAAACATAAGACAACACACAATTTACAAGATGAAATTAGAATAAACATAAACCAAACATTAAATTATCATAAACATGGCTAATACCTAAAGGTATTAGCCAATATCCATTGTAAAGAATACAAACATGATAGACGAACGATTAAGGTAACCTAACCAAGTTAATGAATGATACCAAAAACCAAATGCGTATTAAGAGTATAAGAATTTACAAGGGTTTCCTATGGATTGAATCACATTGCTGGACCTTTTTGGCTTCTTAGATCTTCTGAAAATCAGACTTGGTGGTTAAAAGCATACCTAAAACTGAGTTTGGGTTTTTGTATTTATAGAGTTTGAAAAAAGGTCGCTACGCCATATAGAACGATATGAGATATGACGTATTAGGGTTTTTATCGTAGGCTTCAAGATTATAATATTCTAGAATGTTCATCAGCCGCCTCTCAATACGGCGTATAAAAGCTTCTAGATACGACGTATTTAGTCTATTCGTCATGGATGTCTTTGTGAAGTTAGTGCACGGATACGTCGTATCTTCTCTATGGATACGGCGTATTGATGTAAAACCAGTTGGTTCTTCTTTGATGAACAAAGTATTATATACGACGTATCGTTGATGTGGATACGACGTATTCTTTAAAGTCAGGCAATGGTCTTTTAGTTCGTCAAAGTCTTGGATACGGCGCATTCTTCTAGAATGATACGCCGTATAGGTTGTTAGAATCAGTAGACTTTATTGAACTCTTCGTTTAAGCTCCAAAATGCATTCCTTTTGGTTAAACTTCACCAAATGCTCGATATTTACTGCAAATAACTAATATAAACAATTAAGTACCAATTCATGCATAAATAATATAAAACGAGCAATTTAGGTAGGATAAATGATGCTATAAAATAAACGTTATTTGATGTCATCAAATATCCCCCCACTTGAATCCTATTTGTCCTCAAGTAGACTTTAGAAAACTTATGAAAATGTATCCCAAACTAAGGTTTAAGATTTTTCCTTAAAGCAATTTTTCCTTTAATTATTAACACATAACCAAACACCTCACGAAGTAGGAAAATGAAAACACTCAAATCACTCAACTAATCTATGTGGTAACATGTAACTAATTCGCT
>BQNB010169131.1:0-13815 GCA_026074375.1 Tanacetum coccineum
GAATGTTACTAATAAATGCATAAAATGGTAAAATGGGAGGCTTTTCGAAACTAGTAATTTCCTCATCCCCTTAGATGACATTAGTCTAGGGGGTTGAAATTTTTGGGTTTCTAAGTATGTTTATGACTTTGCGTGAGGACACGGCAATAGTTTAGTATGGGGGATTTTGGTATGTGCTTAAATACACATACCTTTTGCCTAATAAAATGAGCAAAAAAGACCAATAATGACCAATAAATACAAAAAAATGCATTGTATTCGTTTGTATTGTGAATTGTGTCTTGCAGGTAACGGATATTGCACAAAAGGACAAAAACAAAGCAAAAACAGACAAAACCGAGCACGGGAATGGAATGAGCACGAAAAATCGAAGCCGAAGGCGTATACATTTTTAATGGGCCAACCCGTACCCATTTTAATGGGCCGGGTCAGCCCATTAAGAGTTATAATTATAAACCCTTTAACTTAAACCCATTTAATAAACTTAGTCCAAATCCCTTAATCCAATACACCATTCCTGGCCCAATACACCATTCCTGGCCCAAGTTCATTACCCGAGCCCAAGTCAAGGTATAAACACAGGGTCAACTCAAAGTCAATATTACTGTATATCTTTTTCATTTCACCTCTTCCCTCCCGTTTTACTTTCACCACAACACGCTCAGGGTAAATATGATTCATCCAATCCACACTCGTTCTTCATTACTTCTAGAAGCTCACTGACATCTCTGACATCCAACTTAGCCACGTTGGCGATCCCAAGAGATATCATTGGTTGATAGGACATGTACCAAGATCAAGGGCCAAGATGAAAGGATTTGAGGCGGTTTGATTTGGATGGATGAGATTAAAGGATTGGAAGCTCCTCACATCTAGAATCATCTATCGTTCACTATAAATAGAAGGCCAATCACACAGTGATGATCATCTAGGAGTAGGATTAGTGATAGGAGTAGATTAGGGTAGCTTATTTCCAGCTTATTATGCATTTTTTATATTGTAATTTCCATTTTAAAGCATTGTAAACTTTTATGATTAATGAAATTTCAGTTTACTTTTAAATTGTGTTTTTACTTTTATGCAATTTTACTTAAAAGCGTTTGAAATGTTCTTAATAATCTCAATAAGTTCTCTTTGACTTTTTAAGCTATTTCTTACTTAGTTAAGCTTGTCTTTAGCTTAACTGAGTAAAGCTTTGTTACTCAGTCTCCTAAATTGCCTCAAAAGTTATTATAAGCTCATATGGATGATAAGCCAAACCCAGAAGGGCTTATGGTTTCTCACTAGCTTGTTTACAACAAGCTAGAGCTTCTAGATAAGCTCATTTGAGCATTTAAGCCCTTGTTTAGAGCAAAGGGCAAAGGTATGTTCATTGTTTATTTTTTTAGCTTAAATTCTATTTTGCTTATTATCCTTGCTTATTATGCTTAAATCTGCTTATTACATGCTTAATGGTGCTTATTTAGTTTTGATTTAGCTTAATTAGTTTTGTGTATGATTTAGTATAGGTCAATTTGAGTTTTGTTAAGTTCTGTCTTAGTTCTCAGTCTGTTAATGCATTTTAAAGCTTTTTAAAGTCTGTTTAAGTTTAAAAATTGATTTCCAGAATTTAAAGGGGTGTTTGGGTTAAGGATTTATTTATAGTTAAATAGTATGCAGTTTGCTTTTGGTGCCTGAACCAGTTTTCAATTGGTCTAATATAGCTTAAATGATAGTTTGAATAAGTTTAAATTAGGTAATATTGAGTTTCCTAGTTTATTTTATCGTAAGTGTAAGTTTGCTAGTCCATAGGGGTGTCAAATTGCTTATTTGATTAATGTCTTAAATTCCTACTTGAGTTGTGGTTCTTTATGATCTAAATCAGTTCATTTAACTCAATTGTGCAACTGTTTTGAAGTCTTACATTTTGGAAAAATGTTTTTGAGTCATTTGATCAAAAACAGTCAAGTAATAATGGTTAATTTTTGTTCAAGAGTCCTTATTTTCAGATAAGATTATGGTTAGATTCTAGGTTTACTTTGGTTAAATTCTGTTTAAATTAGCTTATTATAGTCTTAAGTTCATATGTTTTAAGTTTTTAAGCTGTCCAAGTCCTTATTGAGAGTTGGTCTGCAAGTAGCCTTTAACATCAAAAAGCCAAAAACCACTAGTATAGTCTGCCACTGTCATTTGCACCTTTTCAGCTTATTTCCCTAAATGTTTTGTTTAAATTTAGCTTATTTAGGTTTATTTAGTTTAAGTCTTAATCTGTTTTTCACTTTTAGCTTTTTCCTAAGTGCTTATTAGTCTAAAATTTAGCTTAAAAATTGGTAAAAGGTCTTTTAAAAGTCGTTTTTGGTGTAATCTGTCTTAGTGTCTTTTTAGTGCTTTTCATCTTAATTTGTTTGCTTATTTTTAGTTCTAAGTTCTTATTCGGTTTAGATATAAATCTCTTTTAGCTTATTTGCTTTATTTAGTGCTTATTAAGTTTTAGATGCCAATCTTAGTTAGCTTTGTGGTCATTATAGTTAAGTTTGCAAATACTGTTCTTTTTTAAATTGGCTTATTTTAGATTTATTAATTAGTTTTTGTCAAAAGTGTCTTTATTAAAGTTGCTTATTTCTAGCTTAACTTTAGCTTTTTTCAAATAAAAAAAATAAAAAAATGTTTAATAAAAAGAAAGGTCACAGGGGTCGAACCTGTGACCTCTCTCCTTCTCACCCCCAACAATTTAACACTCACTCTCACTGCCACTGCGCCCTCAGGTCTTTTTCATAAGACCCATACACCCTTTAATATTTAACCCCTTTTGTCTAGTTTGCTTATTCGAGCTTATATGCTTTTTTATCTTGGCTTATTTCTTCAGCGCCACAAATATTTATAGTTTTCAATTTTTCATAGATTTTAATAGTTTAAGTACTTTTTCATGATTTTTTTTTGTATTTTTAATAATTAGTTTACTATTTTACATAATTATATATTTAGGTTAAAGAAGATGTTTTTAATTCGTAAGTAAAAAAATAAATTTAAAAGTCATATAATATATAATTCTTTTTTTCTAAATTTTTTTTTGTCATTTCGGTTTTTTAGAATTGATTTTGGGAGTATGGTAAGGTTAATATTTGATTTTTTGCTTACATGTTGCGTTTTAAATTCCCGTTAACGTTTTTTCGTGCTTAGTCTTAAAATGCTTTAATTGTTTACCTGTCTTTATATGTTTTTTCATTTTTATTAGTATAATAGAATCCAAAAATTAATATCTCTTATGACTTTCAAGCTCGATTCCAAACTTACCGTAAATTTCCACTTCACCTTCAGAAGGAGAACGATACCCGTGTTGATTACATATTATTCTTTCCTAAGAGTAATTTGTAAGATACTTAGCTTACGTATACGTATATGTATTATTATTATATACATTATATATATTTGAGGGTTACTTGTTTGATACGTATTTAGACGAATATCAGTTCTTCATTAGTGAGTTGAGCAAATGTGGATGTGTGTTGGGGATCAGTGGGTTGTCATGACCCTTCACCCACTTCTGCTGAATGTTACATTTCCTTTCATCCAATCTTAATTAACCTCTCCTCAAACAATACTTTAGAGATTAAGTAATCCAATGCTAGCAATCAGAAAGTTAAACTTGCTAACATCAAATGCCTTTGTGAGAAGATTTGCAACATTATGGTCTGTGTGAATCTTGATTACTTGAATCAACTTCTTCTCATAAGAATCTATGATGAAATGGTGCCTTATTTCAATGTGCTAGGTTTTAGAATGAAACACTAGATTCTTCACAATACAAATGGTGCTTTCATTATCAATGTGAATCTTTGTGTTCATGAAGTTGAACCCATAATCAAGCATTTGATTTTGGATCCATAACACTTGCCCACAACAATTAGCAGCAACAACATACTCTGCTTCAGTAGTAGAGTTTGCAACTATAGTCTGCTTTTTATATTGTCATGAAATTAACCTTTTGCCAAGAAATTAACAACCTCCTGTTGTGGATTTCCTGTCAAGGCTAGCTCCAGCATAATCACTATCAGAAAAAGATTCCAAGTCAAATGGTGAATCCATAGGATACCAAAGGCCCAATTCAGGTTGACCTTTTAAGTACCTAAAGATTCTCTTCACAGCATAAAGATGTGAGATTTTAGGAGTAACTTGGAACCTTGCACAAGCACAAACAGCAAATGTTATGTCAGGCCTAGAAGTTGTTAAGTACATCAATGATCCAATCATTAATCTGTATAAGTGAACATCCACATCTTCAGCCTCTTCATCCTTGACCAATGCCTTGTTAGGCTCCATAGGAGTGCTTGCTGTCTTCACAGTGACAAAATCAAACTTTTTTCAGAATATCAGCCACATACTTGTCTTGGCTAATGAAGATTCTATCCTCAATATGTTGTACTTGTAATCCTAAGAAAAAAGTGAGCTCACCCATAGAACTTATCTGAAATCTCTTGTGCATCATCTGCTCAAATTCAACACACAAAGACTTCTTTGTTGACCCAAAGATGATGTTAGTGCAAAGATTATGATATTTAATCTATACGATCTCTTTATGTTTTGGTGATGACAAACATGTAACTTGTAATACATATCCTTATGTATTTCTATTTTCCAATATGTAGGAGACCGAGGTCTCATCCAGGCTCTAGAGCTTAATGTAACCATATAAAGCTTTGTCTACTTAAAACTTTCTTCGGGAACTGTGGATCTTCAAAACCAGGAGGTTAACACACATACACCTCCTCTTCAATAGTACCATATAAAAAGGCACTCTTCACATCCATCTGGTATACAATAAGTCTCATAAATAATGCATAGTCCAAAAATAACCTGATTGCTTCAATCCTAGCAATAGGAGCAAAAACCTCATCATAATCAATTCCTTCTTCTTGGGTGTAACCTTGTGCAACCAGTCTTGCCTTGTTTCTAACTACAATTCCTCTCTCATCTTTCTTGTTTCTCTACACCCACTTAGTTCCAATAGCCCTCTTACCTTTAGGAAGATCCACCAGAGTCCAAACCTTTTGAAGTTTAAATTGCAGAAGCTCCTCTTGCATTGCTTCTATCCAGCTTGGATCTGTCAAAGCTTGAATCACCTTCTTGGGCTCTATTTTTGAGAGAAAACAGGCAAATAGGCAGTTTTGATAATCTTTATGATTTGTTCTCCTCTGCTTGTTGATGTAACTGACCATAGCATGTTCTTTAGAAATCTTGGTCATCCTCCTTGTTTGAGTAGCTGAATTTATGTCTCCAATGATCTGGTCTTTAGGATGAATCCTTTGTTGAAATTCTGGTTTGTGGGAATATGACTGACAATCATGGTTGTTCCAGTTGTTAAGGCAGCCTCTGCACCCACTTCTCTAATCATCATAACGATCCATCAAATATTTCTAGTGATTTTCCAAAGACTTGCATACTTGAATCTTAAGAATTAGGACTAGTAGTATTAATATTATGGACTACCATATTAATATATTTCACTGCCATGTATTAATACTTATGGTCCCAACATTATAAACATCTTTAGTAAAGCATCAATCCTTTCTGCTCATGCACTTTCACTTAAATCACCATCTCCTTATTCCTATTACCCTCATCAGTATCCTTATAACATAAGTCTGAGAACTTGAAGAGAGTGGAGAATTAAAAAGCATGAGTGGTAGCAGTATGTATTCATGATCAGATGCTTTCTCCTGTCCAGCTTGCCCTGCATTAACATTTGTCTCTATACCTGCATCACCATTAGTTTGATTTCCTGCAGTAACTGGCTCATAATTCATAGATTTTGTTAGTGAATCAATATCAAAGAGCCATTCTGGACCACTCCCTGCAACATTTGGTTTGTTTTCAAGAAAGTTTATGTGCAGGTTCTCCTCTACCTTCCTAGTTCTAGTTTTAAATACCCTAAAAGCCTTGCTATTTATAGAGTATCCAACCAAGAACCCCTCATCAGCCTTCCCATTAAATTTTCCTAGGGGATCTAGGGTATTAAGAATAGTTACAGGACACCCAAAAGGTCTCATAAAGCTTATACTAGGTGGTCTACCAAGTAATAGTTCATAATGTGTCTTGTTGTGAGGCTTGGTCACTAGAACCTTATTCTGAACATAACAAGCAGTATTAACTGCTTCAGCCCAAAATGTAGTAGGTAATAATGAATCTGCTAGCATAGTCCTAGCTGCCTCTATTAGTGACCTATTCTTTCTTTCAGCAACTCCATTTTGTTGTGGAGTTCTCGCAACACTAAACTCCCTCTTAATCCCTTTCATCCCACAGAACTGATTCAAGTCATTATTTTTAAACTCGGTTCTATTATCACATCTGATGATTTTAACCTTATGATCTATTTGGTTTTTTATGCTAGTTATAAAAGTTTTAAGGATCCCACTAGTCTCATCCTTAGTGGCCAAAAAGAAAATCCAACTAAACCTACTATAGTCATCAGTGACAACAAGGCAATATATCTTGTGATTGATACTTCTTACAAATGTTGGCCCAAATAAGTCCATATGTAACATTTATAAGGGATGGCTAATAGAGCTCACAAGCTTGGTCTTACAAGAGGCTCTGTGTTGCTTTCCCTTCTGATAAGCAACACAAGTGTGGTCATTTTCAAAAAGATTTGAAGGCAAACCTCTAACAAGGTTTCCCCTCACAAGTTTGTTCATAGTTTTAAAGTTTATATGACCAAGCCTCATATGCCATAAATTAGACTCATTAATTGTAGCCTTTGCAAATAAACAAGTCAAATCTCCTGAAGGAACAACATTCTTTAGATCAAAACTGTACATGTTGTTCTGTCTAGGAACTTTAAGCAAGACTTGACTTTCATCAAGTAGCTTAAAGTCAGGAGATAGAACAAGACATTCAGTCTCAGTGAAAAGAACACTGTTTTTCTTGTCACACATTTGTGAGACAGAGAAAAGATTAAACTTAAGTTCATTTACAAAGTATACATCTTCAAAGTCTAATTTACCAGTCCTAATTTTACCTTTTCTAGTAATTTTACCTCTTTAGGACTTCCAACAAATGCAACAAACCCACCATCAATGTCTTGATAATCTGTTAAGTAGGACTTATTCCCAGTCATATGTCTAGAGCATCTACTGTCAAAAATCCATTGATCCTGTAAAGCATATTATGGATTACCCTGCACTCAAAATAAGAGAATTAGTTTATCTTGGGGACCCAAGCCATTACTGACTTAAGTCTGCCATGAGGATCAACATAGTCAAATCTTTTAGGCATGTATGATCCACTGTCTTTAGAGATATGGTCAATTACTTTTCCTGTTGGTCTCCAAATCTAGCATGTTGAGGACTTAATAGCATTTTCCCTTTTTCCCTCAGCAGTATTAATTACTACTTCTGGCCTAGCAGTAGTTACTTTAGTAACCTTAGCAGTATTAACTTTTTCATTAAGATTATTGGTTTTAGCTACTGATTTTTGGTTAAAAGCCCTTCTTACTGGTGAATGTGGTTTAAAATAAGAATATGTTTTGGGTAATGCATCATTCACTTTTGATTTAGGGGCATTAATATTAACAGGCCTGACTCCTATACTTTAATCTATATATCTCTACTAATATACTCTACTGGACAACTATTTAGTGAAAAGAACACTGTTTTTCTTGTCACACATTTATGAGACAGAGAAAAGGTTAAACTTAAATTCCTTTACAAAGTATACATCTTTAAAGTCTAATTTCCCAGTCCTAATTTTACCTTTTCCACTAATTTTACCTCCTTTAGGACTTCCTCTAAACGTAACAAATCCACCATCAATCCCTTGATAATTTGTAAGAAAGGGCTTGTTTCCAGTCGTATGCCTAGAGCATCCACTATCAAAAATCCCTTGATCCTGTAAAGTATATTGTGGATTACCCTGCACTCAAAATAAGAGAATTAGTTTCTCTTAGGGACCCAAGCCATTACTGACATAGTCAAATCTTTTAAGCATGTATAATCCACTATCTTTGGAGATATGGTCAATAACATTTCCTGTTGGTCTCTAAATCCAGCATGCTGAGGACTTAACAAAATTTTCCCTATTTCCCTCAGCAGCACTAACTACTCCTTTTGGCAATAGTTATATTATTAACCTTAACAGTATTAATTTTTTTATTGAAATTAATGTCTGTAACTACTGTTCTTTTGTTAATGGGCTTCTTTACTAGTAAATGTGCTTGAAAATAAGAGTAAGTTATGGGTAATGCATCATTCACTTTTTGGTTTAGGGGCAACAATATTAACAGGCCTGGCAATACTAATTAATATTGCTTCTCTTGGAGAGCTTTGCTTAGTAGTATTAACTGGCACTTGTTCTGACTTTGTTGCAACTGCTGTTGGAACAAAATTCATTTTAGGATGTGGGTGAGTCAATTTATTTTGGTGGTTCACCCTCTGAACATTGTTACATACTAGTCTAATTTCCCTTTGACCAGTAACCCTTCCCTTATTATTCAACACTAGTTTTTCTACCATTTTATTGTCATGAAAATCACAGTCTTTGATTAAATGGTTGAAACTCCCACATACAAAACAAGCTTTCTTTATAAACTCAAAACCATTCCCTAGTTTTTGAGTCATCATTCCATTCTAGTTTTTTCTAGTACCCCTAGGACTTTGACTTTTCCTAGGATACTCTACTTGCCTATGTGTTTTTTCCTTATTAACAGATTTCACGTTCTCACCTGATTTGACAAAATTAATTTTAGTAAACTTTGGTTTTTTCTAATCAGATTTTGGTCTAAACACACTATCATTATCATTATCAGTGTCCCATTCTTCAATGATAAGAGCACTAGGCCTAACAGTTTTAGGCTTTTCTACAATATCCTTACTAGTCTTAGATATACTAGTTTTAGTTTTAGGCACACTAGTGGTTGTCTTTCTTACTACAGACTTAAAAATAGATTCATTTAACCCAGCAAAAGATAAGTCAAGTCTTGGAGGCATGTAGTTCCCAGTGTAGGGAGGTGGAACTGCATGAAACCCTTTACCTATTTTGAATCTATCATTTACTCGATTATCATCTACACCGCTTTCTGTAATGTTAAACACACTATGAATCACTTCACTCTCATTCTTATGAATATTATTCAATTCACTCTCATTTATTTGACTATCATAACCAAGACCAGTTTTGTCTTTAGCACTTATTTGACTATTAATCAGTTTAGTTAGATTCTTTGATGATTCTTCAAATTTTTCTAGTTTAAGTTTTAAATCATCTTTCTCCTTTAAAACTTCTTCTAACTAATTTTTAAGATCTTTGATAGAAATATCTTATACTTGGACATCATATTTTAAAAATTCAATATTTTCTTCATAAACAGCTTCATTCTTTTCATGAACAACTATCCTAGCTTCTAATGATTCTAATCCCATTTGATAACCTATTATTTCTAAATTAGATTTATTAAGAGCTTCACGCTGTTGATCATACTGTTTTTGAGGAGCTTCATATGATTTTAAACAATCTTTAGAGCAAGTATGTACCTCAGAGTCTGAACTTGATGAACCTTGAGATGTAAAGGGCATTAGAGCAAAGTTTGTGATTCCTTCTTCAGCCTGAAAGCTCCAATCATAACCACCTATCCCATCTTCAACTACCAAGGCATTTGTAGTAGATGTGTCTACTGGTGCATTCCTTCTTGGAGCATATTTATTTCTATTCCCTTGATTCCTTAGTGCCCTGCATTTTCTAGCAAAATGACCTTTCCTATGGCAGTTATAGCATTCAACCTTTGTCTTGTCAAAGCCAACAGTCTCTTTGTCATTTAAATCCAGCTTCCTTCATGTCTTCTTTATGAACATCTTAACTCTCATGGTAAGCATTGCCACTTGCCATTTCAGATCCATTTCTTTAAGATCATCAGCATCAATCTGTTCCAAATCTTCATTGTCCAACTGTGGGGCATTAGATTGGTTAGCAAAGAAAGAAAACATGACATCATCAACATATGCTGCAGTAGAAGCTTGATCCTTAAAACTAGCAGCAGAAACACTATGAGCAGTATTAACTATTTCATTAGTGCTGCTGGAGTTAATAGAGGAAACAAAGGCTACATTATGAGAATTTGAGCTTGAACTTGTTTGGCCTTTGATCTCAGATTCATACACCTTCATATTATTATACAAATCATCCATGCTCAATGTGTCTAGATCAGATTTGTTTCTCATGATTAAAGCACTATTGTTCTAAGCTGATGGTAAACTTCTCAACAACTTTAGATTTGCATCCTCATGAGAGATAAATTCACCATGGATTTCAAGTTGACTAATGAGCTTTTGAAACCTATCATAGGTTTTATCTAGTCCTTCTTGACTTGATGCAGCAAAGTTTTCATAATTCTGCTTGAGAATGGTCTTCTGCATTTTCTTTGATTCCTTGTTGCCTCCAAACCTATTCTTGATAGCTTCCTATAGGGACTTTGCATCCTTGCAGGCATGAAACTTCAGTAGGTGCTCATTAAGAATAGCTAGCATAAGAGTGCTTTTTGCTTTTAGTTCATTTTTCCTTGCTAGCTTTTGTTCAGCAGTTTTAGGAGGAATAGGACCTTCAGCACCAGCACTAGCTGATGCAACTGGTAAAACTGAATCACCATTTACTATTACCTTCCAAAGGTCATGATCGATGAAAGTAAGGTATTGTTCCATCCCCATGCTCCATAGATCATACTCCCTAGTTTTGAGTACTGGAAGTTTTAGTGCAGACACCATTTGGGAAGTTTCTAATTGTAACTCTATCTTTTCTTTGACTACCAGATCTTGAGTAGGATTAGAGTTCTTCTTATTCAAAGTTTCTCAACAAGCTCTGATACCACTTGTTGATCCCTTCTAAACAAATCTTACTTAGCTTATTAAAGCTTAGTTGTGTTGGATAGATCTGAAACAACTATAATAGAAATAAGATGAGGTAATACCATACTATGTGGAATAAACTAGTCTTGCAAATACTACGAAAAGAACAATAAAAGTAAACAAGATTTTACTAAACTTTCAGCTTCAATATAAAATGACCACTATGAATAGTGATAGGGTTACAAAATAACCTTGAAGCTATAAACTATGATTGCTATGAAAACTATATATAAAACTTATATCTAGATCTATGCCGTAGGGTTCCTTTTATACATCAAGGAAACCCTAATGGGCTTACAAAACATGTATACTAATCAATGCATATCTATTCCTAATATATCTCATGCATATCACATTAGCAGTACTAACTATTTATACTAACAGTACTAACACTTTATACTGGCAGCACTAACTATTATACTAAAATTACTAATGACTTAGACTATTTTCTCTAATCTTCAGCAGCAGCACAAACTTGAACCAGCATCATTAAGTTGTAGAAGCCTCTAATTCCCAACCAAGTTCCTTAGGAGATAAACTGCGCATACCAAGGCGATGAACCAAATAGTTGAATCAATCGACTAGAAGAGCTTTGGTGAAGAGGTCGGCTAGTTGGTAATCCATCTTGAAAAAATACAGTTCAATCGTACCCTTTTCCACGTGTTCCTTTAAGAAATGGTAGCGGACAGTGATGTGTTTTGTTCTTGAGTGTTGGACCGGATTGTAGGATATGGCTATGGCTGATTTTGAATCGCAATAGATTAGAATCTTCTTGAAGTGAAATCCATAATCCGTTAACTGTGTCCGCATCCAAAGGACTTGGGCACAACAAGCAGATAAAGATACATATTTTGCTTCCGCGGTTGACAACGCCATACAGTCTTGTTTTTTTTAGGACCGGCTAACCAGCTTTTATCCTAAGAATTGAGCTTCACCGAAAGTGCTCTTGAAGGTGTCTTTACATCCTGCATAATCAGCATCTGGAAATCTGATTAGTTCAAAACCAGAATCCTTCGTATACCAGAGACCCATATTAACGGTTCCTCGGAGATAACGAAAGATCTTTTTAACCTCCTTGAGGTGCTTCTCGGTTGGCATAGCCTGGTACCGAGCACATAAATAAGTAGCATGTACAATGTCCAGTCTACTAGACGTAAGATACATTAGGGCACCAATCATGCTACGATATTTCGTTACATCGACTAGAGACCCATTTTGATCTAGGTCAAGCTTGTCTTTGATCTCCATTGGAGTTCCAACAGGATCACAAGTTTCCATTCCATATTTTTTAAGGATTTTTAACACGTAGTTAGACTGGTTTATGAAGATGCCACAGGGAGATTGGTTAACATGTAAACCAAGGAAAAACGTCATTTCCCCCATCAATGACATTTCAAAGCGACTTTTCATGTGGTCAAAAAATAGTTGGGTATACCTAGGGTGAGTAGAACCAAAGATAATATCATTAACATAGACCTGTACCACTAAGATGTCGTTGTTAAAGCGTCTTATAAACAACGTTGGATCAATGGTGCCTTTGAAGATGTGATTCTGAAGGAGAAACTTTGACAATTCATCGTACCATGCCCTTGGTGCTTGCTTTAACCCGTATAGTGCCTTCTTTAACTTGTAGACATGGCTTGGATGATCAGCAACGATGAAACCTTCAGGTTGACACACGTACACGTCTTCTTTTAACGTACCATGCAAGAAAGCAGTTTTCACGTCCATTTGAAACACAGTGAACGATTTGTGTGCAGCATAAAAATATCCTAATAGCTTCCATTCTAGCAACTGGAGCAAAGGATTCTTAGAAATCTATTCCTTCATCTTGGTGGTACCCTCTCACAACCAGACGAGTCTTGTTTCGGATGACCATGTTCTCTTCATCATGCTTGTTTTTGAATAACCATTTTAAAGTAAGGGGTTTTATGTTATCCATAGGAGGAACTAACACCCATACATTAAGCCTTTTGAACTGAAGAAGCTCTTCTTGCATTGATTCAATCCATGCAGGGTCAGTCATAGCTTCTTTGACATTCTTTGGTTCCATTATGCTTATCGTTAATGCATACATGCACATGTCACCATCTGATCGGAGTTGATTCCTTGTCAAAACTGGTCGTGAGGGTTCTCCTATCACTTGTTCCAGAGGGTGATTTTTAGTCTATTGATATTCATGAGGGTATGGTTGGTAAAACTTATGCATGTTCGATGGATCCACATATTGTGAAGATGATGATTCAGCAGCACTTGTGGATGGAGTAGCAAAGGGATTTACAAATGTATTGTCATCGACCATAGCATTCAGAACATTGTCAGCAATTGTTGCGGGTTGATGCTGAACATGTTGTTGATGTGGTTTGAGCTCGTCAACATTCTGTGAAGTTCTTGGAATACTTGTTGCTTGAGAGGATGAATTTGTTGGTGTCGGTGAGGTGTCTGCTGTTGTTGTAGTTGTCGTTGGAGTCTGAAGAACTTGAGGTGCTTGAGCAGCCAGAACAGTTCTTGGAGTAGCTGACGGTTGACCACAAATATGATCATCATGTATAGCTTCAAACAGTAAATCTAATTCATCTTTAGTTGGTTGTTGTGTTGTTATTGTTGACAGAGCATAAGTAAGATCGAGTCTTGAACTGATTTGTCCATAAGTCATGCCTTGAAGCCCGAGTTTTGAACTGCTTTGTTCAAAAGCCATTGCTGAAAGCTCATCAAATGTCACATTCATTGTCTCCATGATTTTCTTTATGATATTTGAATTTTGGAAGACCGGTGACAAGATCGTTTTTGGCAAGGTCATTTATGGTGTCAAAGTTGAGGTGGGATAAACGTTGATGCCATAACCATGACTTGGTAGAAGTTAGCACAAGCCATGAGGCAAATTGGAGAAGCAGAGGCCATTTCATGAAGACTGATGGTGTAAAGGTTTGTTGTACGATTTCCTTTC
>BQNB010169132.1:0-13815 GCA_026074375.1 Tanacetum coccineum
TGTTGTCGCTCTGACTCCTGGTTCCGCAATCACTATTCCCGAAACCGCAAACGAATTTGCTATTAAAGGTAACCACTTGACTCTTGTCAAAGGAAACCAATTTGATGGTAGAACCAAAACCGATCCTCATAAACACATTTATGAATTCCTCGGAATCTGCGATATGTTTAAATACAGAGATACCGAAAATGAAGCCGTCCGCCTAATGATGTTTCCCCTATCACTAACTGGAGAAGCAAAAACATGGCTGGAAGAACTCAACGAAGGAACTATCAAAACATGGGATGAACTTTGAACTGCTTTCATTAGCCGATTCTTTCCCCCAGCTCTTTTCGACCGACTCCTCAGAGAAATCCGAGCTTTTTCTCAACATGACAACGAATCTCTAACCGATGCTTGGCTTCGTATGAAGGAAATGCTCCGAAACTGCCATGGTCATAATCTGTCCAAAGGCAACATTATAAAAATCTTCTATCATGGTCTCAGCGAAATAACCCAAGAAGTTCTGAATGCCACAACCGGTGGTATTTTCCTCTATAAAACACCAAATCAAGCTTATCAGCTTCTCGAAGATAAAGTCTTACTCAAGCTCGATTGGGCTAAAAATCAAAAAACCAAATCATCTCTTAAAAAAATTGTTGCTTTCGCCGATGAAGGTAGCAGTAATTCTGATACTGACAAAATTATGGCCCGAATGGATGCCATGACCCTAAAAATGGACGCTCAGTACAAAGAACTTCAATCAAATGCAAAAAAAAAAAAAAACCCGATCCTAATGAAGATGACATACCTATGTCCCGAGAAGAAGAAGCCAAATTCATGCAAACCTTCCGTAAGACTCGTTTTTACAATGATTACCTCGACCGAGACTCGAATCGCGATAATTGGCGTTTAAACGGACAAAATGATTACAATCGAGACAACTACCGATCCAATACTAATGACAAATCGTATGATCTTCAAAAATAATTCAACGATTTCATGAAATCTCAACAATCAACCAACGATTTTGTCAAAGAAACGTTCATGGACCTCAAACTTTCATTAGCCGATTCTTTCCCCCAGTTCTTTTTGACCGACTCCTCGGAGAAATCTGAGCTTTCTCTCAACATGACAACGAATCTCTAACCGATTCTTGGCTTCGTATGAAGGAAATGCTCCAAAACTGCCATGGTCACAATATTTCCAAAGACAACATTATAAAAATCTTCTATCATGGTCTCAGCGAAATAACCCAAGAAGTTCTAAATGCCACAGCCGGTGGTATTTTCAGCTATAAAACACCAAATAATTATGAAACCCCTATCAACTTTGATAGCGATGATGAAGACGAAGAACCTACATCACAACCAAAAACTCAAAATCCAAAACCAGCCAAAGAAACTCCGTTACCTAAACCATACAAACCAAACATTCCATATCCTCAACATCTTAGGAAAGAGAAAATGGAAGCCGAATACGGAAAATTTCTCGACATGATCCGCGCCGTCCGAATCAATGTACCTCTTATTGACGCCTTAGCCGGAATGCCTAACTATGGAAAATTTCTCAAGGAACTAATCAGCACCAAGCACAAAATCGAACAAATTTCTATCGCTTTCTTAAGCGATGAAAGTTCAGCAATGATCCAAAATAAAGTTCCACCCAAACTCAGAGATCTCGGAAGTTTCCTTATTCCATGTAATTTCAACAAAACCTTCTCCTATAATGCTTTGGCCGATCTTGGTGCTAGCATTAACCTTATGCCATATTCCTTATATGCAAAACTATCTCTCAAAACTCTTAAACCTACTAAAATGAGCGTGAGATAAGCCGACAGATCATTCTAATGCCCTGTTGGAATAACTGAAAATATGCTCGTTGAAGTTGGTAAATTCACATTTCCTGCCGATTTTGTTATTCTTGAAATGGAAGAAGATAGTAAAGTTCCCCTCATCTTGGGACGACCATTTCTTTACACTGCTGATGCAGTTATTCGAGTTAAACAGAAATAACTCAATCTTGGAGTTGGAACTGAATGAATGATCTTCAATTTCGATTCCGCGATGAAACACTCTTATTCGAACGATGATACTTGTTTCAATATCGATGTGATAGATGAATCTTAGAAGAAGATTTCGATGCTCTTTTAGACGAAGGTAGTAAAATTCTCCATTCCATCGAAGGAACTCTTCTCGAAGAAGAAATCTTTACTGAATTCGATGAATTCATAGCATTGACTGCCGATGAAAATTCCGACTTTGAATCTGATACCGAAGAACCACCATTCAAAAAAATCACCATCAACATAGACTATAAAATCAAGACATCCTTGGAAGAACCTCCTACGTATCTTGAACTTAAACCCTTTCCGGATAATCTGGAATATGTATTCCTGGAAGAACCATCTTTCCTTCCTGTAATTCAGTATCATCTTAAACTCTCATGTCAAAGAAAAGCAAACTTGTATCCGTCCTTAAGAAGCACAAGTAAGCCTTTGCTTGGAAAACAACAGACATTCTTGGTATTTTCCCATCATTCTGTAAACACAAGATACAGGTTCTGGATAATAAGAAACCAGTTGTCTAAAAATATAGAAGGTTAAATCCAAACATGCAAGAAGTTGTTAAGAAGTAATTGTTGAAACTTTTTTTTAGATACCGGTATTATCTACCTGATTGCCGATAGTCCTTGGGTTGGTCCTATTCACTGTGTACCAAAGAAAGGTGGTATTACAATCGTCACCAACAAAAATGATGAACTTGTTCCAACAAGAATTTACGTTAGTTGGCGAGGTTGCATCGGATTACATCGATTATCGTAAACTCAATGAAGCAACCGCAAAAGATCATTTCCCTTTGCCGTTTATGGATCAAATGTTAGAAAGACTCATAGAGAATAAATATTTCTGTTTGCTCGATGGTTATTCTGGATATTTTCAAATTCCTATCGATCCTAATGATCAAGAGAAAACAACATTCACATGTCCTTTCGGAACATACGCTTATAGGCGAATGCCTTTTGGTCTATGTAATGCTCCTGCCACATTCCAAAGGTGCATGTTGGCAATCTTTCACGATATGATCGAAGAATCAGTCGAAGTATTCATGGACGATTTTTTCGTCTTCGGAAACTCTTTCGACACATGCCTAAACAACCTCGATAAAATGATCTAACGTTGTAAAGATGCTCATCTCGTCCTTAATTGGGAAAAATATCACTTCATGGTCAAATAAGGAATTGTGCTTGGACACAAGGTGTCTAGCGCCGGACTTGAAGTCGACAAAGCAAAAATCAACGTAATCTTAAAACTTCCGCCTCCTACCAACATCAAAGGTGTTAGAAGCTTTCTCGAACATGCCGGTTTTTACTAACGTTTCATTAAATACTTCTCGAAAATAGCCCGACCTATAACTAAACTGCTTGAAAAAGATACTCCATTTGAATTCGATGATGAATGTCAAAAAGCATTCGAATTATTGAAGGAGAAACTCACATGTGCTCCTGTGATCGTAAGCCCAAACTGGAATCTTTCGTTTGAACTTATGTGTGATGCTAGTGATTTCGCAATAGGTGCCGTTTTAGGTAAAAAAGATGGTAAAAACTTTCACCCGATCTACTTTGCAAGTAAAACCCTTAATCCAACTCAAGAAAAATACACCGTAACCGAAAAAGAGCTTATGGCTGTAGTTTTTGCATTCGACAAATTTAGATCCTATCTTATTCTCTCAAAAACTATTGTTCACTCGGATCATTCAGCTCTAAGGCACTTATTCAAGAAACAAGATGCTAAACCATGCCTTATTCGATGGATCTTACTCTTGCAAGAATTTGACATAGAAATTAAGGATAGAAAAGGAACAGAAAATGTTGCTGCTGATCACTTATCCTGAATTGAAAATGACAAGTCAGGCAATGACAATGAAGTCGATGATAACTTTCCTAGAGAAACTCTTACGAAAATCAATGCCAAAGATGAACCTTGGTTCGCAGACTTTGCAACTTGGTCGGTGATATTATACCAAACGGGATGACGTATCAACAAAAGAATAAATTATTCTCTAACCTTAAACATTACTTTTTCAAAGTATGTTCTAACGGTATGATCAGACGCTGTATATTCACGGACCAGAAACTGAACCATTTTAGGTTAAATGTCACCTCGGACCAACCGGTGGCATTATGGAGCCAACGTAACTGTAAAAAGTCCTAGATTCTGGTTCTACTGGCCAACAATCATCAAAGAAGCTCATACTCTAGTTCGCCTATGCGAAGCATGCCAAAAGACAGGAAATATTTCGAAACGTGATGAGATGCCCTTAAACAACATTCAAGTATGTGAAATTTTCGATATATGGGGTATTGACTTTATAGGACCATTTCCGAAATCATATAAGTTTGAATAAATTCTTGTAGCTGTTGATTACGTATCTAAATGGGCCGAAGCTCAGGCTTTACCAACCAATGATGCCCGAGTAGTTATCACTTTTCTAAAGAAACTATTCTGCCGTTTCGGAATGCCCAAAGCTCTAATCAACGACAGAGGAACTCACTTCTGTAACAAAATAATGGAAAAAACAATTTAAAAGTTATGGAGTTTACCCACCCGTTTCTCCACATCTTAACATTCTCAAATAGTGGTCTAGCTGAAACACGACAGTGCTCTTTAAATGACTTCTTGAAAAAACTGTTAAAGACATTCCCTGACTATTTTGTCAAGAAAAGTTGATGACGCTCTGTGGGCTTTTCGCACTATCCACCGAAATACGACCGACCGGTACACAACGTACGAGCTTATATATGGAAAAAACTGTCACTTGCCATTTGAAATTGAACACCGTGCATACTGGGCTCTGAAGAATTGCAATCTAGATCTCATCGCTGTTGGTGAGAAAAGAATGTTTCAGTTACACGAATCAGATGAACTTAGACATCAAGCATATGAAAACTCTCGACTATACAAGGCAAGAACCAAAGTCTGGCACGACATAAAATTAAGAATGAGAAAAGAATTCAAACAAGGAAACAAAGTTCTGCTATTTCACTCGAAGTACAAATTTAAACAACCGAAACTCAGATCTCGATGGTTAGGACCTTATGTGGTGAAACATCAATATCCATCCGGATAAGTTAAACTCTATGGAAAAGATGGAAAGACGTTCATAGTCAATGGCCATCGACTTAAACTATATCATGAAGAAGATAATGACCCAAGGGAAGCAGTAACTCCCTTTTTCCTAAAAGTAGGGGTGAGCATGGTGCGGATCGGTGCGGTTTTTGGCAAAAACCACACCGCATCCGCAATTGCGGTTTTTAAAAAGTGAGAATCCGCAACCGCGCGATTTTTGCGGTTTCGGTTTTGCGGGTTTTATTGCGGTTTCGCGGGTTTTGCGGGTATTAACCGCACCGCACCATCACTTATAATTTATATAATTAATGTGGGTTTTTTGTGGTTTTTTGTTTACAATGTCGGTTTTTTCGGTTTTATACAAGCATATATTTACGGTAAACTCACACACATTACTAGAATATTATTGTTAATATGCATTAGGAGCACTTTAACACACATTAAATAATTCAATGTTGCCATTTTTCGGTTTTTTTAAAATTATGTTGCGGTGCGGTGCGGTATTTGCGGTTCGGTTTTAACGGATTAAAAACCGCACCGCACCGCATTTCGCGGTTTTATTTTTTCCTAAAAACGATCCACCCGGTTTATGACGGTGGTGCGGTTTTGTGGTGCGGGTTTTTGCGGATTTTGCGGTTTTGCGGTTTGCGGTGCGGGTTTCATGCTCACCCCTACCCTTATAGAAGACTCACGAAGTACGGAGTCCTAGCTAAAGGACTTGTAAAATTTAAGGCATTTTGGAGGCCAATACCGTTGCTGCCAGATGTGTGAGGAGCCACTCTATTGTTTGCTTTTTTACTTTTTTATTTTCTAAAAAAATAAAATTATTTCTTGTTGTGTGTGTTTGGTTTACTTAGATGCAGGTTCTTTAGCTTAAAGATTCGGTATAAAATTTATGAAGTATGCTCAAGAATAACTCTCTCGTAGATTAAAATTTCTTATGCCCGGGAAGTTTACCGTTTTTCTTTAATTTTCCTTTTTTTATCTCTATTTCAGTTATCCCATGAGGGCAAATTAAGTGTGGAGGGTGCCAAATAGGAAAAATTAATAATATCCCTCTATGATTTTCCCTGCAAAAATTTTTTCCAACTAATATTTTTCTATTCAAAATTAATACATGTGTTTTTTTAAAAATTTTAAATGCTCTTAGTAAGGCAAAACCATCGGAATTTAAACATTATAGTTAGAAACCCAGGTCCACTAAATTGTGAGAATTCTAGCCCTATAAGATTATACGTGTAATCCACCTTTGGTACCTAATCGATAATTGATGTCTTTGCTTGTTCGAGTTAAGGTTTGATTGCAGGTCACATGTGTCTATTCTGTTTGCTCTACAGATGTGTACGTATGGTCCTTGTCACCTTTTCTGGAACAGAGGTATTGGTTGATCATTATATTTGTGAGGGCGGTTATTTTGAAGCTTAAACTTGTGCTTAATCATATTTAACTAGAACGAAGCATAAATCGTATGTAAAAGATTTCCGCGAGGTCTATGTTCTTGTTAAGTGCTCCCAGAGATGCTAAATTGCTATAAGTTTAGTAAAGTTGAAAGAAGAAGTTATGTGCAAAGCCTTAGTTATATATTATATATATATATATATATTTTTATAGTCTCCAAGAGGATGTAAATTGATAAGTTCTAAGTTAAGTTGAAAGACGAAGTTATGTGCAAGCCTTGGTTATATATATATATATATTATATTTATATATTTATATAATATATTATATATATATATATTATTATTTTTATATAATGTATATTATATATATATATGTATATCGTATGTATGTATACTTATGTATATAATGTATTGTTTGTATGTATTATAACTATATATATATATATAATATACTATTATATATATACTATATATATATATATGTATGTTATGTATATATATGTAATATATTATGTATCTGTCACACCCGCAAGGAGGAAACGAAGGAGCGACTAGGATGTTACATAGACATGGTATCTTTTTAGAGAAATAATAAATAGGGTAATAAATGAAGACACAAGTGTATGAAAACATCCACAATCCAACGTCAATGTATGGGTGATAAGGGTTACCATCGTACAAGTCTTACAAATATCAAAAACAATTCTAAAAAATTCAAATCTAACATATGTTAAATAAAACAGCGTCGCAAACTCATAAATCTTCAACTTGCATCTTATGGACTTCTAGACTCTCCTAGCCTCAATGCTTATTACTATTGGTAACATGAAAACGCATAGCTAAAAACACGTCAACACTAGGTTGGTGAGATGTCATAGGTTTTAGACACCAACCTCAAAACATTTCAAAGACAATTCAAACATTACTGTGATAAAGATAAAAAGTTGCATGGCATATCATGAACTATCACATACTACAAATCATTCAGCTCAATCAACTCAGTTCACTCAATATAGCTCAATCATAAATAGTTCAGTTTCAATAAGAAGCTCGCTCAACCCAAGTGAGGAGAATGATCCATCGAATCATCCACCCTACTCCACTTGCGTATTCTCATTCAACACTTAGCAGTAATAGTCATTAAAGCACATGCATTTTCAGCTCAACCATCAAATATCACAGTAATAAAACATTCAATACTCATTGCATCGTTTTCACCCCAATGAAAGATCTTAGAAAAGATAGGGGCTATGACACTCACCTGCTGCGCTGCTACAAGCAATTATACTCCTTGCTCAAAACTATAACATATAAACTTTCGTTACAATTGGCAAACTAAAATGCTTAAACCAACGTATTAACCCTAATTGATGGATTATTATATTCTAGTCATATTCCTACCACATTTTCTTATCATTTGTTAACACTTTTTAAACACTTTTACTACCTTACACCTTTGTATACCTCACCCTTTACAAATGTTCTTGCATAAAATGTATATTTTTCACCCGACAAGTGTGACCAAAAACCCCAACCACATGTGTCCAAAATTTCTACCTAAAAATTTACAGACTACTATATGTCTTATGAGGACCTAAAGTTTCCCCATAAACCTACCCTTTTTATAATCCTCATTTAGAAATCATTGTTTCCACAAACTGACCTGATTTTGACCCGAATTACTGACCTCCCAAAAGTTGGTACAAACTGACACTTTATAAAATTATTATTATTTTCTAAAAAATTCAGAGACCTCACACAATATATGAATTAACCACAAACCAAGTTTTAGCTTCCAGTATGAAGTCTAAGTATTTTTATAAAAATTCAAAATCAAAAGTCAGAAAATTCGCAGTTTTGGTGACTAGTCTGCAAACTGATATTTGACGATTTCCCGACCTCAAACAACTGTTGGGGCAGGTTTTCTGAAAAGTAGAATCGAAAAGATACAGTTTAGAAGTGAAGTAAAAAGAATCAGTTCAATCATTCTCCTTTAGGAGATATGGCATCCGTGTAAGTTGGAAAACTTTTCTATCAGAATTTCAATTCCGAATTTAACCTACTTAACCCTATAACACCATTATATAATCCTAAATCATGCATTAAGCACACCATAAACACTAATACCCATTAAAATCAGTAATTTATTAAAACCCCAATTTTTTTATAATACCTATTTAATTTTCTATAATTAACCTTAATCCATAAACTAGATTTTAATCAAAACAATATTTAACAAGGTTAGGTTATTTACCTTAGTATATATTTATATATATATAATATATATATCTATGTATATATATATATATATATATATATATGTATTATGTATATATATTATTTATATTTCATATTTATATTATTATATATATATATTATATATTGTATATCTTATATGTTAAATATGTTTTACATATATGTATATATATTTACATATATCATATATGTATCAACATATATAATATATAATATATTACATGTATAACATTATATCATATATATATCAATATATATATATATTAATATATATATATATATATATATGATATATATATATATATATAATACAATTTATATATATATCATGGTATCGATATATATGTATACATAATATATATATGTATTATAGATTATCTATGTATACATATATAATCGATATATATATATATATATATGTATACATATATATATGTATACATATATATATGTATACATATATATATGTATACATATATATATGTATATATATATATATATATATATATATATATCTATGTATACATATATATATATATATATATATATATATATATATATATATATGTTACTATCGATTATAGATGTATGTATACGTATATATTCTATATGGGGCGCGTTATATGAGAGCTCATTTTATGTGCAGAAATTTACAGACTATTTTAACGCAATCTAGACCCTTTGGATCATTTAATCCAATTGTCATTAATGATGAGGCATTTTTGTACATAATTGGAATTTAAAATTTGGCTGGAAATGTATAGATAAGGGTATAATTGATATTAAACAACAAAAAAGTGTTAATGGAATATGTTTTCCAATTACGAAACAATCTAATCATTTATTTTAGGAGTTTCAAAATAAACAATCAATATCATTTAAGTACCAAAGAATGAAACAATCAATATTATTTATTTTAGGTAGTTTCAAAATAAAATGTATCATTTATTTTAAGAAGTTTCAAAAGTGTTAATCAATATATGGATATACAATCAATACAAAATCAATCATATCATTTATTTCAAGGAGATTTATAAAAAAATATGGGAGATTTATACCAAAAAAAAGAAGAAACCAAATATGTTCACAATAAAAAAAACTTACTGGTTTTACAAATACACACATAACCATGTTTCTCTATTATAAACATTTCATGTTTTATAATAAAAGGAAAACAAAATGTTCCAAAATAAAAAACATTCATGTTTTTTTGATAAAACATACATGTTTCATAAAAAAAACATACATGTATCTCAATTAAAGTAACATACATGTTTCTTAAAAAACACCATTTAATTGAAACCACTATTATAAACATGTATGTAAATCGTGTCATTTATTATCAAAGAATAAATTTGTATTTAATATTCAGCGAACTAAATTCGCATATAATTTGGTTGATAATTATATTTGAGAGAGTCGATAATTTAGAAGCTCTAGAACTTGTGCTTAATCATCATTTACTAGACCGAAGCCTAAATCGCAGGTAAAAGATTTCGCAAGTCCCTGTTCTTGCAAGCACTCCCTTTAGTGCTAAATTGCTATAAGTTCTAAGTTAAAGTTGAAAGAAGAAGTTCTATGCCAAGCCTTAGTTGTATTATCAATAAAGAATTAATATATATGTGTATGTGTGTGTGTGTGTGTGTGTGTGTGTGTGTGTGTATGTGTGGTTCAAAGGAATAAAGGCTTATGTTTCGGTACGTGAAGATTGTATCTGCTCCAGTATCGAGTTCCTCCATTCGGTCAGGTTTATGTGTTAAGTACAAGCCTATGGTAGCTGTCTAGATTATGTTTATACATATTGAGTGATCTTCACAAAAATATAACCCTATCTGAGTGGCCTGAATGAATTAAAATCAAACACTATCCCTATGTGAGGTGCTTTGTTACATGTCTATGCCTGAAAAGTTACATAATATGCAAACTCTTATAAAATCCAAATTTTCTCCACGTCATGATAAATGCTTTTATTTTTCGCTTCGATTGCTTGAGGGGAAGCAATAAGCTAAGTGTGGAGGGATTTGATAACGCCCAAATTATACATGTTTTCTATGGCGTTATTTGTATATATTTTATCATTTCTCATGAACTTTTGATACTTAATAGCTTAAAATTGCTTGCAGATTCACTAGAAGACATCCCGAGGTTAGATACATCAAAACCAAATACTTACACGTTAAAGAACGCATCATTCAAGAAAACATCAACAATCAAGGTCTATGTTCCAAATGTGCGTCGCACTTGCCATATGTGCACCGCACTTACCTTCAAGTCAAAGACAGTCAACATTGCATTAACTCAACAAGTACGCCGCACAATCTATTATGTGCGCCGCACTTCCCATCTGATATGAAGCATTTATGAAGAATTTAATGCTATTGCATTTACACCCTAAGTACGCCGTACATATCCTCTTGTGCGTCACACTTTCTCAATTAACATTCAATGCTCATGCATTTAATCACCATGTGTGCCGCACAAACTTTTGTGTGCACCGCACTTTTCACCCAAAATCAGCCTATAAATAGAGAACGAATTTTCATTCTCAAATCATTCCTCTCATCCTAAAAATCATATCCCACACACACATACTTCAATCCTCTTACCCATCATCCATATAAACACTAAAAACACTACTTCCTTTGAAGAATAAAGATCTAACGATCAAGAACGAAGATGGTGATCAACTTAGTTATTGAAATATTAGAAGTCTATGTTAACTCTACTTTTGTTATGCACACCTTAGCCATGAGAGGCTAAATCTCTCATGACTACTCGGTGATGTTATGATAATGAATAAGCACTTGGTATGATCTAGATCCCATGACTCCCTTTATTCGCAAGTTATGATAGAAATCCTATTATTATCTTATCTTGTCCATCTTTCGCTTATCAAATTAAAAATTAATATTATTTCGGTATGGTTGAGAGACCCGTTATGATTTATGTGTTTTAAAGATTTGTCTATGATCTTTATGTTTGTGCCGAGAAATCCCTGTTCGTAAAATGATAAACAATAAGCTCTGATATCTGTAACTGGATTTTTTTGAGTGGACAAACATCTGGTCTCAGCTTAGTTTGGGGAATTTTGATATTTGCTTAATTGTATACTAAATAACCCGGGATTTTGCCTAATAAAAGCCAATTAAATGCCAAAAGAATAGAAAATGTGTGCTTTTGTGTCCAATTGTGCAGGAAAGGATTGAAAAGACAAAAAGAAGCAAAAACGATCAAAAACCGACAAGAAACGGGAAAAAGACAAAGAGTCAAGAGCAAGAGTGAGAATCCAGCCAGAAATCACAGCCGGATCAGCCCGACACAGTCAAACACAGCAAGAAATGAAGAGCAAAATGAAGCCAAGGACTAAAAGTGACAAGCCTTCAAAGTTTAAAAGCTCATTTGGAGTTATAAGATTCAAGGACTTAATTTGCAAATTGTGAAAAGTTGTTTAGTAAAGAAGAAAAGGAAGAAAGAAAACACAAGGGGTGAATTTGCAATTTCACAAACCTGTTTTACACTAGAAAGGGGCGGATAGAAGCCAAGGACCAATTGTGCCAATTATCCAAACATTCAAATAAACACCCGGTTAATTCGCAACAGAATAACTACCCAACAACCCATAACTGACTTTCCCGCCCAAAGTTTATACAAACCCAAATCCCGTTTTTCACAACCCCGCTCCCTTTTCTCTTATAAAACCTCTTCATACACTCTCCCCAATCAACAACCAACACGTGGCACTTCCCTATTGGCCATGACACCTCATCAAACCCATCAAACGGCTCAAATTTGCTTACAAATGATCAACGGATGAGATTTAAAGGAATCCTCTAGAAATCCTTCCCTCTCTTCACCTCTCCTCTATAAATAGAAGGCTAGGACATCATTTTTCAGTTGTTGATTTTGTTTTTAAACATTTTACTTTGTAATTTTCATTTTTAAGCAATTTAAACCTTACTTTAAGCAATTAATATCATTTTTCATGTTGTTGTTTTTGTTTTTAAAACTCTTACCTTGTAATTTCCCGTTTTTAAGCCATTTACTTTCAAAATTTTCTAAACAGCTTTATAGTACTTGTATTCTGTTCCTTCCTTCTTGTACTAAATCATTTTAGCAATATCAATTCAGTTTAAAAGTGTTCTTTTCTTTTGATTTCAATTTGAAGTTGTTTTTGTCTAATAAGCTCTTGATAAGCTCATTAGAGCTTATTCTTGTTATAAAGCTCAAATTTAGTTTTAAATTTTGTAAAAGCTTTTAAATACTGTTTTAGCATATCTAGTTTAAAATTTCTCATTTGAATTCAAATTAAGCTTCATTTTGAAAGCTTAAAGGAGAAATAAGCTACATTTTAGCTTATTGAGGTTTAGAGGCAAGGTGCCAATAGGATTAAGCTTTTTGAGGTCATTCACTCTACAAGAGTGACCTCTTG
Organism: Tanacetum coccineum; assembly: GCA_026074375.1. NCBI lineage: Eukaryota > Viridiplantae > Streptophyta > Magnoliopsida > Asterales > Asteraceae > Tanacetum > Tanacetum coccineum. The sequence goes on from BQNB010169132.1 coordinate 13,193, forward strand.
TGCTGAGACTACAATTTTCACAGGTTTAATTCTTCAAATTCTCAATTTAGCTTAAAATTAGCTTTTACATTTGCTTATTTCTTATCAAATTTTGCTTAATTCTCTTCAATATAATGTTGTTTAGGTTTGTGATTAGCTTGGATTAGCTGAGTGAAGTTTCATTAGGCTAGAACTTTATTAATCTCACTTTTTCTGTCATAGTAGTAGTAATAGTCTCATAGAGTAACTAGCTTATTTTTTAAATAAGTTTAGCTTTTTAGTGATAAAATAGCTTAAACAATCTAGATATAGTAGAAGTGGATAAAATGTTTTAGCTGTATTAGTTTTTAAATAGCTTTTAAGTGCAATAAGGTTTGGGCTGTTTTTCTTAAGGAGTGTTTGGTTTATGCTCACTTTGACTTGTAAAGTCAACATTATCCTGTCTAAAAATTTCACTTAGTTGTGTTTAGTCATAATATCAAGTTTTAAATAGATGATAGAAGTTAGTTTGTAGGATTACAAGGTTTAGGGTTTATAAAGTAATAGCTTGCACCAGGGCAGCTTTAAGGTGTTTAGTGGTTTTAACTTTTAGAGATTAATAGCTTTCTAGTTTTCCATTATGGCAAATATAGGATTAGCAGTAC
>BQNB010169135.1:0-13814 GCA_026074375.1 Tanacetum coccineum
TAAGTCTTTGAAAAGTAATCACATTATTATAAGATAAACGAGTATGTAAAAGAGTTTGTAACAAGCATGTAACCCCCTCGCGGGTTTATAAAACATGTAAATAAGTAAAGGCGAGGTTATGAACTTCACCTGATAGGTAGTTGTAATAAATATTCAAAAATGATAGCTGACGACCTTATCACAATCTCAACAGGGAAGGTTGATATAGCAAAATGATAGTAAATAGCCACTTTACGCAACCTTGGTAAATATGTCAAGTCTTAGGAAGATTGTACTCTAGAACTTTGGTTCAGAGAGTTATGAGTTTGATTGGAAAGTTTGGAATTATTGTATCACCGTTCAGGCCATCATAATTCAGAAGTCATTCAGTAAACGTTTGAGGAGCTAGGGCACTTTAAATCGTAAACCCAACAACTCAGTCAGAATGTAATACCAAGATGAAACCTCTTAATATGAATCTCCCTAGTATTGTGATACGATATAATCGGTTTTAAGCGTTTTGTTCAATATCTAGAAATGATAAGCATGTCAAGCATTAATTAAAGTTATCTTTTATAATTTTTTGAACATATTTTTATACTTTTCAAAATGTTACATTTTAGACCCTTAAGAATGAAAAATGGCAAAATATACCCTTAGAGTTTGCACTTTTACAAGTTTGGTCCTTCTAGTTTAAAAATATACAAAGTAAACCTTGCACTTTGTAAAGTGACATAATAGATCCCTATAGTTATAACTTTGATAAAATGACATTTTCAGCCCCTTTAGTTATGAGTTTCATAAAGTTACAATATATACCCCTTGCATGGATAATGTTTACAAAATAAGTCCGAATTGTCATGCAAGCTTATTTTAATATTCCAAAAGACATTTTCAGGTTATAGATTATTAATATAAGCTAAAATATGAAGGTTTAGTGCAACGAATGTTTAAAATAACGATTCGTTAAGCTATGACTCAAAACGGGTCGAATTAGGGTTTTATAATGAAAACGCGTAGGTTTTTAATTCAAATTCCTTCAATAATCAATAAAGTAGTTATAATAACATTAGTTAAGCATGTTAGGATAGATTATAACAACATTTAACCATTATAACATTTAGTTTTAAGAATAACATAAAATTAAGGTTTCGAGTGTACGGTTTTGGATCAAAATGGAAAATGAGCATGAAATGAGTTATAAAACTTTAACAAGAGTTTATTTAGGATCATATGAACATTATAAGAGTGTAGGACAAGAATTGGAACATCCATAACTTGGGTTTTAGCTTATAGCTTGGAAACGGGTCGAAATCGAGACTTTTAGCTTCATACGTCTAGAATAACGATTCCGGGCTTCTTTTCTTGGGACTTCTTAGGATCTCTTAGAATACATATTGAGCAAAGGATTGCTGCAATGATGGGTTATAGAGGAGGAAGTGGGGGATGAATTAAAATGAATGGTTTATGGCCCTATTTATAGCATTTTCAAAACTTAAGGACCACGATGAGGGGGTAAGGTGTCTCATTTCTGTAGTGGCTGAGTTGGAGGAACTATAGGGATGATATGGTTATGCTATGGTAGTATAATAAGAGATGTGGAGGGTGTTTGTGGTGTTCCTTAGCCATGGCAAGACTTAGGGCCAAAGAAAAGGGATGTGGCTCTTTTCTATCCATGATATAAGCTTAGAGCAGCTTGTAAGCTGTTTAGGGATCAAGGAGGTGAGTCATGAGGTGCTTGACTGCAAAGAATAACTTCAAAATGGGTCAATTTACAAGAATGAAGGTCGCGGGTACACTAGGGCTTGAAATGGGTTTTTGAGCATGTAATTCATGGTTACTTGATCCAGGATGATAGATTACTAATCTTAAGGTTTGTATTAAGGATTATAAACAAAAGTTGATAAGTGGTTTGGGTTAAAATGGGTCAAAAATGAGTTAACAAGGTCGCGGGTCATTTTAGGGCACGTATAAGTTCATTAGGGTTTTCAAGGCTTATAACTTTTGTACATTGCTAGGAAAATGATAGATGATGGATTGTAAACTCATTTTATGAGTTTACAATGGCACTTGATTAATTGTTGGTGGTTTAAATGGTTAAAAACGAGTAAACAGGTCAAATACTCCATTTTGGTACGTTAAGGGTTTATCGGATTCATTTTTCATATAATTGGAATGAAATGATGAAATGATGATTGTATATGATTAGTAATGTTGTAAATTAAGTTATTACAACTTATTTGAGTGTTGGTTTGGGGTTATGATGGATAAAACCCAAGAAACGGGTCATGGTTTATAAACTAGCTCGGTTTTAGGGTTTAGGGTTTTGAATTAGGGTTTTGAGTGTAAAAATATGTATGAGAGTTTATGAATAGAATAATTAGGGTTTACACATTGTACATTAAGTGTAGTAGCTTGTACAAAAGTAGTGGTGAAGAAATTAGAATGAAAACGGAGGTAAAACGGCTATTTTGGATGTCGTGCATTAATGACTTATACATTATGCTTTAAAGGACTTGTACCTTATTCAACTAAGATGTTATATGAATTGTATATATGCTTTAGTAGCTTGTACATTTGCTTTAGATATTAACCTTTCATGGAATTAGGGTTTAGAGCTATACGATAACGTTTTAAAGCCCGTCTTGATATAACGTTGCGAATGGTACATTATATGTGTAATGTACTTTGTAATAATGATATTAGGATATTGACTTGACATGTTATGATATTTTCTTGACATAAATGAAGATAGGATTAGCATAGGTAGGTTGCGTGAGCTCGTCTGCTTTAGTTATGCAAGTTACATTGCATATTGAGATATCGGCAATGCAAGTAATGTAATAAAGCGAAAAATTTCCCTGTAGAATTGTGATCATAACAAAATAGGTTGATTTTGCATTTGATGAAAATTCTAGGTTGTTATAAAACATTACAAACCCGACCAAAAAAAGGTCAAACCGAGTGACAAACATTACAAACCCGGTCAAAAAAGTCAATCCTGGTTTGAAACATTACAAACGAGGCCAAAAAAAGTCAAACCCGGTGAAAAACATTACAAACCCGGTCAAAAAAGTCATTCCCGGTTAGAAACATTACAAACCCGGGAAAAAAGTCAAACCTTGTGAGAAACATTACAAACTCGGTAAAAAAAAGTCAAATCCGGTTGGAAACATTTTAAACCTGACCAAAAAATTCAAACCTTGTGTGAAATATTACAAACACGACCAAAAAAAAGTTAAACCCAGTAAGAAACATTACAAACCCAGCCAAAATAAGTCAAACCCGATGATTACATTACGAACCCGACCAAAACAAGTCAAACCCAGTAAGAAACATTACAAACCCGGCAAACATAAGACAAACCCGGTGAGAAACATCACAAGCCGGCCAAAAAAGTCCAATTCAGTGAGAAACATTACACACCCGACTAAAAAAGTCAAACCCTGTGAAAACATTACAAACTCGGCAAAAAAAAGTCAAACCCAGTGAGAAACATTACAAATCTGGTCATAAAAAGTCAAACCCGGTGAGAAACGTTACAAAGCCACCCAAAAAGTGTCAAACTCGGTGATTGCATTACAAACCCGGCCAAAAAAAGGTCAAACCTAGTGAGAAACATTACAAACCTGACAAAATAAAGTTAAACCCAGTGTGAAACATTACAAACCCAGCCAAAATAGTGAAACCTAGTAAGAAATATTACAAACCCAACCAAAAAAAGGTCGAACCCAATGACAAACATTTCAAACCCGACCAAAAAAGTCAAACCCGATTGAAAACATTACAAAAGCGGCCAAAAAAGTCAAACACAGTGAGAAACATTACAAACTCGGTCAAAAAAATTAAACCCAGTCAGAAACATTACAAACCCGGCCAAAAAAAAGTCAAACCCGGTGATTATATTACAAACTCGACCATAAAAAGTCAAACCTGGTGATAAACATTACAAACCCGGCCAAAAAAAGTTGAACCCAGTAAGAAACATTACACAGCTGGCCAAAAGAAGTAAAACCCGGTGAAAACATTACAAACCCGGTCAAAAAAAGTCAATCCCAGTGAGAAACATTACAAACCCGTCCAAAAGAAGTCAAACCCGGTGAGAAACATTGAAAAACCGGCCAAAAAATTCCAAACCCGGTCATTACATTATAAACCCGGCCAAAAAAAAGCAAACCTAGTGAGAAACATTACAAACCTGTCCAAAACAAAGTCAAACCCAGTGAGAAACATTACAAACCCGACCAAAAAAGTCAAACCCAGTAAGAAATATTACAAACCCGACCAAAAAAAGGCTGAACACAGTGACGAACATTACAACGTGTTTATATGTTTTTAAATGTTTTGTACGTTTTTAACGCTTTATACGTTTTCATCCGTTTTATATGTTTTCTATGTTTCGGAAGCTTTTATCCGTTTTTATTAGTTTTCGTATGTATTTTTACGTTTTCGTACGTTTTCCGTTTTTGTCCCTTTTTTGACGTTTTTCTAAAGTTTTTTGTACGTTTCGTGCATTTTAAAATGTATCAAAAGGTTAAAAAACTGTACGAAAACGTTCAAATGCCTATAAAAGCGTACAAAACGTAAAAATACGTATGAGAACTTATAAAAACGGATGAAAACGTATAAAAACGAAAATGAACAAAAAGGATAAAATGTACCAAACGTTTAAGGATTTGGAAAAACGTATGTAAATGTACAAGAACGGTTGAAAACGTTAAAAAACGGATGAAACTAATAAAAACTAATGAAAACGTATGGAAACGTACCAAACGTAAAAAAACGTAGAAAGAAAGTATATAAACATAAAAGGAACGTATAAAAAAGTTAAAAATTTTAAAAATAGTAATAATAAATTTAAAAAATAAAAAATCAGGCAACAAATCACATGGACCGTTTACGAAACACTTATGGGGTTATTTATATCATTTCCAACATTTAAACTATCAATTAACGGTCAAACTAACGAAATTAGTTTATGATCTGATTTAGGGTTTTTGCAACTAGAATCGTTGTCTTTTGGTAGGGTTTGGCCGTGGCCTTTTGTCTGATTAAAACCCTAAGTGATTAGGGTTCTGATTTATGTTGCTGCGATCTTAGGATCTACGTGGTGTGGTGATCGATATGCTTCCACTCCTATGATCCTCTTATTATGGTAAGAAGATCTATTGTCTGTAGTTCATTGATATCGAATTCTGAGCTCTCCAATTAATGATTTGACGAGCTCCGAAACCCTAATTATTTATAGGTTTCGATTTATGATCATTGTGTGGTGTTATTACTTGCTACCATGCATCCAGTGATGGGTGCTGATGGTCAGAGAATTATATATCATCATTATGATTCTTGGACTGAATGCATATACTCATCGTGGGGATTAGATGTGTGATATGGTTTGTCAAAACCGTAATTCTAAGGTTTTGTATTGACTTGGTTTTGATGATCCTAGGTGGATATTTTATGGGACTGGTTGTATGGCTGGGCAAAACCCTAATTTATAGGGTTTACTATAGCTATGGTCCTGGTTGTGGTTTTGTCTCGTGCCGCATGAGACTATTATTGCGGGTTGGAATGCACAATATTATGATTGTTGCTTGCATTGGTAGTCAGGTCGATGCTGGTGCAATCTAGTCGTGGTCATGATGGATGCTTGGTTAGTCTCGTAGACATGCTACTTATCGCTCTTTGATCTGATGTGGGTTTTGAGCGATGGACAAGTGATTGTCTCATATGTTCGACTTGATATAGTGGTATCATGTTGATTATGTTTCTTTTTTTGGAAGTTAGGATCCACGTTGCTTGCTGGGTTTGGCTCTTGGGCATATGAACCTATCTATGGACGACATGGTTTCGATTATGTATGATGTTTTGGTAATCAAAGTCCTAGGTTCTCATGAAAAGCAGTTGATCATATAGTTGGCTTGTGGTAATCTTAGAGACAATGGGTGGTCCTGTATTTGAGATAGGGACTGTTAAGGGTTATTTATGAGATCTTTTGTTCATCATTTTATGGAAGTTACCGCGAAGGCTATATGGAAGACGCTACTGATTTTCTGATATTGGACATCTTCATCTTCTAAGCTAAGATTTAACAAATTATGTGTTAGTTATTGATGAGTGATCTCATCAGTGTTTGTTAACCATCTCGATGGTTTAGAATTAGGAAGATATGGTATGTCTTTCTTTAGTTGTCATAAGAATGGTGCGTCATTCTTATTTTGTTTTTGGTTTTCGCACTTGTTGTGCGTGCTTGTTGTGCCCATGTAACGGGCTGGGTTGTAAGACTTCGTACTTCAACGCTTTTTTGATGTAATATTATTTACCGGGGAAACCCTTTACCAAAAAAAAACTTACGGAATTAGTGGTCAAGGGACAAACCCTGATACGAGTCAAGACTATAAGATAGAATCCAAAAAAGAAAAGGATTAAAACCATTTCTTGTAAACCTAACAAATCATGGGACGATTTATTTATGAAATTAACTCAGATTTGATAAAATAAGGATTTATTATTATTATTATTATTATTGAAGAATGAATAATGAATTTGATATTTTTAACAAAAATATCTAGTCTAGTAAGGATCATTTATGGTGTGCTGGGTTTTTTCGACTGGGTTTTATTTTGTCTTCCTTGTCCTATCACTTTTTCTGTAAATAAATTCATGATATATAGAATATGCTCTTATCTTAATACTAATAATTTTCTTGTTCTGACATTATTGTTTAACCCATACATAACAAGCAAGCAAGCAAGTTTAGTTTTAGTTATCTCCGATATTGATATTTCCCAAGAGTTTCTCTTGTTTTAATCAAGCTTGTCTTTTTATTATTGGATAATAATATAAGTAGATTGGAGTAATAATAATACTTGATTTATAATATAATGGATTTGAAATCAGTTTTTCTTGTCTCAAATTCCATTGGTCCAAAGGCTAGGAACTTTACATTCTCTACTTTTTCTTTATACAAAGGTATTCTTAATTTTCTGTAAAACATATTAGTATTTTTTTTATATCTTATTGTTAATTTCTGCCTCTGTTAAAACAGCTACTTGTTCTCTTGAGGCTGCTTGTTTAAATAGTAGAAATTCACAAGTGATTACCCAAGCTGTTGCAAAATATCCTTATAGATATGATAATGCCACCAACACTCCTATTAGTAATGTTAGTTAGTATTCCGTGGAATGGGAAATCAAATACTTCTTCCATTTAACATATAAACGTGTGCGTCCCCTTAGGCTCGGGAATATTTTCGGACATATATTAATCATATATGGTCATAATCCAACACTTCACTCATCGATTTCTATTTGGAGGACACAGGTCACATTCAAAAACCCAAAAAGATTTAACTCTCTGTCCAATTCAAACACAATGCTTATTCATTTCATTGCTTGTTTTTTAGGTTAAGAAAGGAATATGGCTAAAGTTGCCACTAAAAAATGTGATCTGGTCCCTATCGCTGTTAAGGTGATTAGCCGCTCTAGCTACTTCCACGAGTTATAAAGATCTTGTAGTTTGAGGTGATGATGTTCTCATATGTGTATCTTATAGGAAGGATTTCGGTACCATCACGCAGAAGCAGGGTATGTTATGATGACATATTGGATACCTGATGAACCATGTATGTTACCGGCCAATGCGTCCCATCAAGTAGGTGTTGGGGGTTTCGTCTTGAATGACAAAAATGAGGTTTATTCATCCTCCCAAATTAATTAATGAAATTATACAAGCTAGTAGCTATGTGGAATAAACAGGCTTGTTGTGTGCAGGTTCTTGTGGTTCAAGAGAAACATTGTGCACCTGAGCTTGTCGACCTTTGGAAGCTACCAATTGGCTTCATTCTTGAGGTAAGTATTGTGCATTCTAAAGGGGGTGTTTTTTTCGGCTTAAGAAACATAAGCTCATTTGGGCTTATATTTCATAAGCCCTAATTTTCTGGCTAATTTTGAAACTTGTGGGCTTATATAAGTTTATTATGATATGATAAACTTATATAAACCCATAAGTCTCAAAATAAGCCAGAAAATTGGGGCTTTGATTTGGGCTTATATTTTATAAGCCCTAATTTTCTGGCTCATTTTGAGAGTTGAGTGGCTTATATAAGTTTATCATATCATAATAAACTTATATAAGCCCATAAGTCCTAAAATAAGCCAGAAAATTGGGGCTTATGAAATCTAAGCCCATATGGGCTTACGTTTCATAAGCCAAAACAAACACCATTTATATCGACTTCTAATTGCTTTCACATACCCCTAACTTATATTTCGTCTGCTTTTTTATGTGCACCAGTCGAAGGAGATCTTCACAGGAGGCGTAAGAGAAGTAAAAGAGGAAACATGGGTAATTTTATAAGACATGTATGCTTTTTTTCATGTGATTCTCTTTAGCATCTTGTGATTAGTTACATCATAATCATTAACGTTTGCAGATTGAGACCGAATTTTTAGAAGTTATAGCTTTCAGGTATATATGCAGCCGAGAATATTACGGTGAACAAAGCTTCATATCTATCTGTAAGTTATTTGATCGACTTTGTAAACACGTCACAAGCATGCACACAATGTGGCTTTTGAAAAATCAGATTTGTTCTTCATCTGTATGCTGAGTTCAGTTTCAAGTGAGATTAAGATTGATGATCTTGAAGTTCAAGCAGCAAAGGTAAATTTGCCATAGTTAGATACTATTTTATAAACAATCAGTATAATGCAAAGAGTTTGTTGTTGATAATGCAGTGGATGCCTTTGGTTGAGTTGTCGAACAACCGTTAATTAAAGGAGATAGAATGTTTAAGAAAATCATCGACATGTGTATCGTAAGCAATGTTTTAAAAACCGGGTTGACCCGGCCGGTTGAACCGTGAACCGGCTCGGAGACTGGGCCGGATGTAACCGGGTTTTTGCTTGTTTGTGAACCGGATTGACCCGCCGGTTTTTCGTTGACCCGGGTTGACCCGGTTTGATAAACCCGGCCGGGTCGTGACTTTTTTGAAAAAAATATAACAACTTTTTTTTCATAAACATTTATAAGTTTAATTGATAAATTAAAGTGATGATGACTAGTGTTAGTTAAAATAGAGTTAAAACTAACTTAAAATACCAACTAGTTCTTTTTTTATTATAGCATATTACAACTTGTAACAATGAGTTAATTGTTTTTGCAAATTTTTGTTATAATTTTATAAATATAGAACTAAAAAACTAAAGCTAATGAGTAAAGACTTAATATTTTTCATTCGTTCAATTGAACGTAAGATAATTTTTGAGATCATACAACACTACATATTAAATATAATGAATATATATATATATATATATATATATATATATATATATATATATATATATATTAAAAGAAGAGAGAGAGAGGAGAGAGGGAGAGGGAATTTTATTGAGATGAGGGGCGGAGCAGATCGAGAAGAGAGAGAACGGGATGTGGGAGGTTGAAGGGAGCTCTTCGAGGGAGAAGAGGGAGGTTAGGATGATTGAGAGGGCGTGGAAGCTGTGTGGGGGAGGATGCGGGATGGGCGAGATGTATGGAGGTTTCGATTGGCGACTGATTGATTAGAGGAGAGAGAGAGAGAGAGAGTCCGGATCGATTGAGAAGAATTTTAGATTGAGAAGAATGAGAAGCAATCTTGATCATTCAACTCACTAAACTAATACAAGGGCATGATAGGTATTCATAATTATATATTAACTTTTCAGTCAAACTAATTTAATGCATTCATTAATTTTTAGCTCTTCTATTTATTAATCTTTGACTCCTTTATTTATTAATTAACCTTTTATATACTTTTGATATAGTATATTATTGATTTAGTATTATACCAATTAGTTAAAATTAGAGAAACTAGATATAATTGAATCAGTTCATTGATTCTCTTTTTTGAAATGAGCGATTCAAAAAAATATAACCATAACCTACTTATGATTCACAAATCCAGTTACTATTAAAAAAAATAACTATTTGTTTGTCGATTCACTAGTTTTATTGTGATTCATAAACCCTAATAAATTATGCATGATTAACGGATTAACAAATGATGCATAAACCCTATTCAAAACAAAGAAATAACAATTTATTTGTCGATTCAGTAGTTCAATTGTAATTCACAAACCCTAATAAATTATGCATGATTCACGGATTGACAAATGATGCAAAATAAAATTGCTATTTTTTTTCTAAAGGTTCAACTTTTAAAACTACAATGTTTTATGATTCAAAACCTAAAACAAGTGTGTAATACACGTCGCATTTAAAAAACTTGAATCATATATTTTATAAAAGTTTTTTTATTTGTGGTTAAGATATTTCTAAAATGATCTTGAATTTTTTATAAGCTTGTATTTTAGTTGGTGACAAATAATAATAATAAACAAAAAATAAATGAATGATTCAAAAAACTTAAATTCTTAAAAATGGAGATAGGAATAAAAATGTACAAGAAACTATCATACGATTAGATTCAAATTTTTAAAAAGCGTATTAATTGGAGGTAGTCAAATTAAGAATTAATGTAAAAAAAGAAAAAAAATGTCGAACCATGTAGAAGGTAGTCAAATTAAGAATTAAAAGTCGTTAATTTCTTTGTAGTGATTCAATTACTATCTTACCATTTTCATTTAATTAAACATTTTATGTAACCTATTATGATTAAAAGAATCTAATGGCTATTATTGCTTCTCAATCTTCTCAATGGAACCAAAGCATGTATATATATATGCGTATATATATATATATATATATATGTATATATACATATATATGTATATATACATATATATATAACCGGTTTAACCTGGCGGTTCAACCGGTTGAACCGGTGACCCGGTGACCCGCTCACTAAACCGGGTCAACTAAAAAACCGGGTTTTAAAACATTGATCGTAAGGATTGGGAAGCGCTACTGTGGATTATCTGTCCATAAAGTTGTCTCCAAGTTTGATAACAGACTATCATCGTTGTATTATAACGTTGTTGATTCTTCAAGCACTGATTGTCTAAACGATGCTTGCGAGGCCTAACCAACTCCCTTCTTGTTCTGCTTCGAGATGATTAAACCTGCTATCAAAGTATTAATCTGTATATTATACGTCTAGTTACTTTTTATACAGTGATGTAACTAATAGTACAACCACGCATAATTATACATGTTATTAAGTCTTGTTTGTACACATGAGCTGTGAATACGTATTTATGTTTTTAGGTTTACTAGCATGGCACCCGTGCAAAGTAGTGCGTTCGGAGGTGAATATTGTTTAACGATTTTCTGATTTTACGTTGTTTTTTTTCGAATATTGTTTAGCGATTTTCTATAATCGATGATAGTTTATAGAGATTGCTATTATTAGTAACAATTAAAAAAAATTAAAAATACATTAATTGCACACTAAACTATGACATTAAATTGAAGGGTTACAAGCAATGTTTTAAAACCGGGTTGACCCGGTCGGTTCAAACGGTTGAACCAGGAACCAGTTGAGAGACCGGGCCGGATGTGTCCGGGTTTTTGCTTATATAAAAACCGGATTAAACCGGGGTCGACCCGGTTTAATAAACCGGGTCGGATCATGACTTTTAAAAGAAATAATAACAAAAATTCTTTTTTTCTTCAAACATTTTGTATGCTTAACTGATAAATTGAAGCAGTCGATGACTAATAGTAGATTTTTGATAGTATATTTGCTTGATATGAGAAGATAGTAAATAAAGGTATACTTAAAAACACTCAGTTGATGTATTATGTATTATCTGTTTAAGTTTTAAGTGACGAATGATTGTTCTTGCAAACCTTGGCTTTAATATTATAGACGATAGAGCTTAAAAATCTCGCTGAGTCTCAAATCGTTAGAGTAAGCTAAATTTTAGTCATCACGCAACGTTAACATAATAAAGATGGGATAAAATATGCATTGTATGGAACTGTTTAACCCGGGCAGTTGACCCGGCTTAAAACCTGTAACCGGGAATCGGTGAACTACATGTCAACTAAAAAACCGGGTTTTAAACATTGGTTACAAGTCTACAAGTTTTCTTCCATCTTCCGCAACTATTATCCTTCTTCTTTTTCTCCTTTCCTCCACCTCCGATGCTATCCGAATCTCGAGTAAGTAGTCCGATTCTTAAAATTTTGATATACGCATTCAGATATATAATCATTAGGGGCGAAATTGGGCCAAGGGCTCAACTAAAAAAGAAAATTTTCACGACGCACACAATATAAAAAAAAAGAATTAAAACAATATTAATTTTCCAAAACGCACCCTATGTATACTAAAACGTTACAATAAATCGACCTTCAACTTTAACTATTTCGAACTTTTCTATATAAGAAACTTTATTATCAAAAATATGTGAGCGGTATTCATCGAATTAATTCGGAAAATAAATGTCACCGAAAAGATGGGTCGAAATTGCGAACAAAACGAGCCTAATATTATAATGCTTCTAACATGCGTACGATTATATAAAAAATGTTGAAGTTTAATCTACATATTTAAAATATTTACCGAAATAGTCTTTGAGGTTATTGGTTCGTTGTAAGGTGAGTCCCAACGACTGGAAAATAGTACTTAGCGTTATCGATCCGGTGCAAAAATAGTCTCGCGCGCTCCGCGGCAACACGCGGGTTACCAACCTCGTTAAAAAAAAGAGCAAAGTTTTTAAGGCTAGTGATATAATAATGTTAGAGCTCTAAACAAGGTTTGTTTTCTAGCTAGAAATCGATCTGTTGAAATTTAACTGTATACGGAAATCCATTTCATGGTTTTTTTTGGCGCCCATTGGGCCAAACTTGTAGGGTTTTGGTATGTCTTATCAGAACATTTCAAATGTTCTTTTTACTAAGAAATATGCTTCTGAAGTTCAAATATAACGTGTTTATTTCATTTTCTCGATCATGAAAAATGTTTAGAATCGTGTGTATGTCAAATGAGATCGTTAAAGATTGTAGTATTTATTTTTACATGCAGCCTTCATTTGGTGTAAAAGCCACAACCCGAGAGGGTCATAACATAAAGCTATTACTTTCACACCACTCTTTAATCATGTGTGTCGGTCCCACGGTTAAATGTCTTTTATTTGTTAGCTTTTCTATATTCATTTTCTTTAATAGTGTGTTGTTATTCGCTAAAATCGAGTTAACAATCTCAACCGAAACCTATAGTCCTATACTATTTATTAAATAGATTAAGCATGTTGACCTAATTACCTATTTACATATTTTCAAAACGCACCCTGCATTTTAACCTATTTACGATTTTTTATATAACAAACTTTATTTATCAAATATGGCACGCATATATATATATATATATATATATATATATATATAACATATATATGGGGCTAATTATGAGTGTGTAAATATGGAATTAGTGACTAGATATCACCTCAATGATGACATGGCACCTACATGGCATAGATTTTCGGAAATAACTAAAAAATATAGGCCTTTGCAAGGCTCTAACCTGGATGTTTGGTTAGTATTGTATGTCCTTTACCAACTTTGCCAAGCTCCTGTTTGTGTGATACTATTCAAAACAATATTGATATGCACAATGTCTAAGTTTCCTTAATCTTTTAGAATTTCAAACGCAACAAGCTTGATATACTTTTAATCCTAATCTTTATCCAACTAATATTCATATCAAGCAACCCTGATATGAATCAAACTCAATGAAAACAATATTGATAGCCATGATTTGAGGATAAACACCATAATTAGAGTATATTTACAAACCCCCAGGTTAAGAATCCTAAATTTTATTTATAAATATATCAGGTTGTTGACTTTTATCCAAAACAATATATTACGATTGAATTTTTGCT
>BQNB010169136.1:2950-13814 GCA_026074375.1 Tanacetum coccineum
GTTCTGATTGGTCTAGTTTTTAAATTCATATGATTCAATTTGATGAAAAACTCCGAAATGATGTAATTCTTTTATTATATAAAAGATATTCAAGTTACTGTATATATTTTATATATATATTAAAAATGAGATGGTGACGTGGAAGTCTATTAAATCCTATAAGGTTCAATGAATTGTGGGTGTTTTGTGTGAAAATATGTTGATCTGGTAGTGACATGACACTGTATTGAACCTTAAAATATTTGAATGCATTGATGATGGAATGGAAATGTGAGAAACCTTATACAAATAGGAAATGGTATTTAATAGCAGCAAATATCAACATCTGACAAAAATTTATGAAAGATAGATGCTTATAATATTCTTTGTTTACACAAAATATAACTAAAAAAAGGAGAAAAAAAACTACAATACTCCTTTAAATTGCATATTAACAATCTCGACCACAACAAAAAGTATGAATAAATAAGATATGTGGTATGAACTATGAAAGGGTAATCATGAGGGTAGTGATTTAGACAAAAAAAAAATGAATAAATAACTTATGACCATCATTTTTAGTTGATTTTAAAAGTTATTAGGCAAGCATGTTCCCCTTTGATCATAGAAGTTATATATCTTAACAGCTCGAAACGTGTTTTTAACCGTGATCCAGGAATTGAAGCATGGATAGTTGGCTATGCAATTAGAGTTGGTACCAGCAGTATCATATAAACAGATTTGAGCATATAATCCTTTGCCAACATAACATACTAAGATCATACCTGAATTTGAATCAAAAACCAGCAAAAATTCAATCAACGGAAAGCTTTCACGAGGGCAAGTTGATCCAAAATTGAAGAACGCGCGAACACTCTTCAGCACGATCTTGTATTGTAACACCTTTCCATGTGATTCGATGACCATAAAAATATACTCTTCTCTTTCTCACAAAACGATACTCCAAGCACTTGAAGAATTCCCCAGTTTACATGAAATGGCGTCATAAAGTCATCAAGATTAACAAGATACTTCACTGACCATTCAGAATACCCATCCCTCATCTCAAATCATTTAAACTAACGGGAACAAAGATAGTACATGCAAATAAGAAGTAGGCAACCACGAGATTCAAACAACTTTATATCTATATCCAACGTTACAGGGAGTTGTATGATTGTTAAAACTGGATGGTCTTCATAATTATCCAACTTGTGATGCCCACTCACATAATTTGGCCAATGAATGGATTAACACAAACACTCCAATTGCACGTTTGTGAAGAGTAAGTCTGTATTGTATCTGGTGAGAAACATAATAATTATCATGATCATAAGAATAAGCGTCATCTTGATTATCAGATATAAGTCCAGCATGTACGACTTTGTAGTTTGGGGATTTTGTGGGATCAAAAACCAATATAATACCACAAATAGTTGTAAATTG
This sequence comes from Tanacetum coccineum, assembly GCA_026074375.1. Classification (NCBI taxonomy): domain Eukaryota; kingdom Viridiplantae; phylum Streptophyta; class Magnoliopsida; order Asterales; family Asteraceae; genus Tanacetum; species Tanacetum coccineum. The sequence goes on from BQNB010169136.1 coordinate 4,376, forward strand.
TTGCAAATTCGAAATATGGGGTCGTGGAAGCATCTTAAACATATTAGTGGACGGATTATATACGTAATAATACTTATCACGGAAACACAGAAGCAAATCGTTGCATGACTGCAAGATCGTAGCAGGTGTCTTGGATCCGAAAGTAAAGACGATTGATATTTTGAATGGTACTCTGATATCAAAAGGAGTGAAAACATATTCAAACACATTTCCTTTTCTTTTGAGTTTGTTTTCACGTCCCAATAAAAAGAGACCGGAAAGAGGATCAATTTTAGGCTTTTGACTAAGTTCGTATAGTAGAGTGAAAGTAGGGCATGTAATGACATATAACCATTGTTTGGATACACATTTATAGAGAAAAAGTGAGATAGCGGGTAATAGTAGTAGTATTTCGATTAAAAGATCGTCATTAGACATGACTGAATTGCAGATGATGTGAGTACATTGTCACTCGTATCTGTGATGAGCCTTTTGGAACCTCTGCCCTTGTCCACTGAATTCTACCTCTGACGGTCCAGGAAACTTAGATGAATTTCCGGCAACCATTTTTATGGTAAAGTAAGTACTTATTGGGGTCAGTTGCCTGAAATGATCACACGTTCTTCTGTTAAGAGCCTTAGATACTCGAATAGTTTTTCTTTTAGGAAAATAACAAAAACAACCAAATCTACAAACATTTTTCATTAAATACCTGATTTTTACCTAAAAAGCCAATATACTCATGAAATCCGAAAGATTTGACTAGCAAGGTCAAACCTTGCGAATTTTTGAAAATTGCACCTTTTCCTTTGGTTTTCACCCTTACCTCAAAATATGAAAGTTGTAGATCTCTCTTTTCTCGTAAGTAGATTTTTGAATCACACAAAAAAGAAGTTGGTATGAGGATGTAATGGACAAAATACCACAACAACTAAACAAGAAAAAGTTGTGGTATTTTAGCCATAACTTTCTCATACAAACTCCTTTTCGAGTTATTCAAAAAGCCGCTAAACAAGAAAAGGGATATCTAGGACTTTCATGTTTTGAGCTAAATGTGAAAATAGAAGGAAAAAGAGAAATATAATAGTCAACCTTGCGATTTTTCAAAAATTAGCAAGGTTGAGTAGCAAGGTCAAACCTTGCGAGTTTTTGAAAAGTGTTATATTTCTCCTTTTCTTTTGTTTTTCAAGCTTAACTCAAAACATAAAAGTCGTAGATATCTCGGTTTTCGTCAAGTGGCTTTTTAAATCATGCAAAAAGAAGTCCGTGTTAGGAAGTTATGGCCAGAATACCACAACATTTTCTCGTTTAATTGTTGTGGTATTTTGGCCATAACTTCCTTATACGGACTTCTTTTTTCGTGATTCAAAAAACAGTTTGACGATAACAGTGAGATCTACAACTTTCATATTTTGAACTAAACGTGAAAACGATGGAAATGAGCAATTTCCAAAAATTCGCAAGGTTTGACCTTGCTAGTCAAATCTTGCGGATTTCAAGGGTATATTTTTTGTTTTTTGGATAAAAATTGGGTATTTAGTGAAAAGTGTTTGTAAAATTGGTTATTTTTGTTATTTTCCCTTTTGTTTTTATGCTGAATAAAACGTCTTAAAAACTATAAATGATCAATTTACCCCGCTGTTCAAAATTATATATTATATTTTTTATTGTAAAACCATTTATTGTGTTCATTATGGGTAATGTAAAATCTCTTAGGGGTATTTGTCTATGTCGTAGAGTAAAGGTAGGGAATGTAATGACAGATAACCATTGTTTGGATACGGATTTATAGAGTAAAAGTGAGAATGCAGGTAATAGTAGTAATATTTCGGTTAAAAGATCTTCACTGGACATGACAGATGATGTGAGTACATTGTCACTCGTATCTGTGATGAGCCTTTTGGAACCTCTGCCTTCTCCACCAATAGCAACCTCTGACGGTCCTGGAAACTTAGTTGAACTTCCGGCAACCATATTTATGGAAAAGTAAGCACTTATTGGGTCAATTGCCTGAAGCAGTCACATGTTCTTCTGTTAAGAGCCTTAGATATAGTACCTGTTCGAATGTGAAAAGAGTGATTAGAGTTGGATCGAATACTCGAATAGTTTTGCACTTTTGTTTTTGTGCTGAATATAACGTCTTAAATACTATAAATGACCAATTTACCCTTGTGTTCAAAATTATATGTTAGATGTTTTATCGTAAAACCATTTATTACATTAAGAATCGGTAACGTAATATCTCTTAGGGGTATTTGTCTAAGCTTATGTTTTAATGTTTTATAGGCGGCTTGTAACTTATGAAGCTATAAGCACATGCCAAGAGTTCGAAATAGCTTATTAAAGTAAACCCATAAGCTTAATTTAGAGCATCTTGGGTATTAGTTAGTGATGCTGATGGTAGTTTTCGTTAAAGCTTATTTGTGGGCTATTGAGCTTACTTGATTTCGGCTTTTATTACATAAGCCCAAGTTTTGCTCCATATTTTGATACTTATGGGCTTATATGAGCTTATTATATCATAATAACCTTATATAAGCTCATAAGTCTGGAAAAAAGCCGGAAATTTTGGGCTTGTAAAAAATAAGCCGAAATCAAGTAAGCTCATAAGCCCACAAATAAGCATAAAACTGTGACCCAATAAGAGAAATTGTGTTTTATCGGCTTATATTTCCAATCATTTTTTCCCGACTTATTTTTGGGTGCGAGGGAATTCCTATCCGAGTCATTTGCTCACCTGGAAGGTAAACCCGAGACTCAACAAGACTCGTTAAACAACCCTGCAAGACCCGTTAACCAGATAAATCACTACACCTCTACAATTTTGGATTATATGGTTACGTTGGGTGGCCCTGATGAGTTTACAACTGGCGGGATATGAACTTTGGGACTCTTAAGCCATTACCACTAGGCACTTACGAGCTTATTATGACTTGAATTTAGAAAATAAGAGTGTTTGTCTAGGCTTATACTTTGAGCTTATATAAGTAGCTTATGGCCTATGAATAAGTGAGAATAACAAGCTCATAACCTCATGCATGCTTAGTGTGTGGGTTAGCTTATTATAATTAATGTCATAAAGTGACCAAAGAGTACATAAATATCTGAAATTGTAACCTTTATATGAGGGTATAAAAGTCTTCTTCCATAACACCCCTTATTTGGATTTGAGCTTGTGTGATTTTAGCTTATGATAAACACAGTTTTCTAGCGTATTTAGAAACTTATGGGTTTAAGTATACTTTTTATAAACATATATAAGGCTATAATAAACATATATAAGGCTAAGTTTCAAAATACACGTTTAAAATGGGGCTTATGAAATAGAAACTGAAATCAGATTAGCTTGTAACCCCCCTCATATAAGCTCATAAGCCCAAGCTTATAAACTTAAACAAACACTCCCTCATAATAACGGATGAGGTTTTCCTTTTCTATAGGTTACACGAGGAAGGCAAGATGTACGCGATCTAACGGAGTTGTTCTCGTGACCTAGTGAACCCTAAACCTCTAAGGTAAGGCCCGAGCACTACAAAAAAAGAGGCATTTAGTGACACAACTATTAATGACACACAAAAAAAGTGTAAGTAAAAGTACATGTTTACTTACACTTTTAAAAAAAATGTAAGCAATTGTTTAGTTTTTCCCACACTTTTTAAAAAGTGTGAGTAAAAGTCTAATTTTTACCCACACTAGACATAAAATGTAAGGAAAAAACTAGTTTTACTCACGCTTTTTAAAAGTATAAGCAAAAGTCTAATTTGTACACACACTTTACAGAGAGTGTGAGAAAAAGTGTAGTTTTACTCACATTTTTTGAAAAGCGTAAGTAATAGTCTTACTTTTACTCACACTTTTTAAAAAGTGTAAACAATAATCTTACTTTTACCCACACTTTTAAAAAAGTGTAAGTAATAATCTTACTTTTACCCAAAAAGTGTGAGCAAAAGTGTAGTTTTTATCAAAAAAAAGTCTAACTTGTATCTATGAAAAATGTAAATACTACGCTCGTTTTTTACTAGATCGCTAAAATTTAAATGTATTAAAATGAAGTTTGCATTTATTCTTCAAACTTTTTAACAAAATATTTTGTTAAAACTTTACTTCTACTCCTAATATTTATATAAACTATCAACAATTCAGATCTATTTTAGAATGTATTTAATAAAAAGTATTTACTCCTATTATTTACTAAAGTTTATTTAATATTAAGAGTAGTAAATGTATTTACTCCTAGTAAATAATAATTTTAAAATAATTTACAGTTTGACTGTTGATATTATCCCCTTTTCACCAAAACGTATCCACATCTTAAAATCCTTTTGACTCACGTATCCCCTTTTCATAAAAGCATTTTCCCCAAATCCTCACTCTCACACTCACTCAATCACACAATTCGTTATGGATGTAGATTTTGAAAGTAGTTGTTCACAAGATCGTCACACTTAATTTGTTAGGGTTTAATCGAAGCTCACCGTAGATCGTCACTCAATTCGGTAAATTGTTTTTAATCTTGTTTATTTTGCGATATTGTGATGTTGTAGTCTTACATGATGTTTAATTAGTCTTTAACTCGTGGATTTGATTTTAATTGTAAATTTAGGTTTCAATTGATAAAATTAGGGTTTAATCGAAGCTCACCGACGAAATTAGGCAGTTGTGATGAAGTCAGTTTCAATTGGTTATATATGCTAATTACAAAAAAATTATATTGTGATTCTGTTAAATCGTTTAATTCTGTTATGATCAATGTAGAAATTAGAAGAAGAATTAGTTGCGTTAGGAGGTTTTGTTATAATAAATCTGTGTGTGTTTAGATGAAGAAGATTGATTAGAAGCAAAAGCAAGGAGGAGGAGTAGTGATACCGAAGTCAATATAATACCGATATCGAGTTTTTTTAGGATTGTGTCATCTGGTGCAAGTACCGTTGCGTGTAGTGTTAGGTCTGCGGCTTCCACTGCGATTGTTGATCGCGATAACGATGCACTGCCTGATCTGGTTGATGTTTTTTTGTATTGTGTTTTCGTGTTTAGTAGTTTAGAATATGCCAAATGATGTGTTTGTTATAGTTATGCGAACTGAAAGGTATCTAAGTAACTAGGATAGGTTTGTTGCAATTTATGAGTTGAAAAATCAAGCTCGTGTTACTATTATTTGGATTGCGATTATTTAGTTTGAATGTTTAGGAACCAGACACATTTGGTTGTGATTCATGAGTCGATAAGACGTTGATAATCTGAATATGTGAGTATAGTTAAATCATGGTGTGTCGAAACAGGCCTGTGGGGATGTCAATAACAAAGTTTGTATCTTGAATGCGTGTTTATATGAATATGAGATTACGCGTAATAAGTAGCCGTGCTACGACTTGATGCTTTAATCGTACAAGCAACGAATATAATATGAATTTTTGACAGTAGAGACCCCAGTTATTCACATCCTTGAAATCCTTTGTTTGTTCTATATAATGTAAATACATTATACAACCTTCTTTGTGTTTAAACTGTAATTTCTTGTGGTATTTCTTTTGCCACTTAATCATACAGAGTGTTAACATCGTTTTTGTCACTAAAACACTTTTTTGAACTGTCCTTTTATGCATGATTGGCAAACACTCATTCTCCAAATACCATCTTTAACCAACTGTATCTGTGTGTGGTGTTTCTCTCTATGCTTGACATATGGTATTTCTCTCTATGCACGTGTGTTTGGTGTGGATTAAATTTCTTAACTCAATTCGGCACTATTTTTATCTGATTTGTAATTCATTTTTCTCTTAGAAGACATGGAGTCGTGGGAAATTGCTCACATCCCTGATAAACCACCCTTTCACCTCTGTTTATGACTGTTTGCGTTTATATATCCGCAATGCTCAACTTTATTACATTGTGCGGTAAGTGTTTATTCCGCTGTAATTGATCCTAAGCATGCCCACACTCGTGTCACGTAACTTAATTACATTCAGGTAAAACAGCTCTCTGTTTGCAGCTTAAAAAATATTGAATGTTGATCTTTGATTACAAATGTATAAGCACATAATGCACTGCGATCTAAAACTAATGACATGTGCTTTGTAATTGTCATCAGGGTGTTAAGGGATTAGGTGATACCATTGCTGGTATTGAAGCTCCTGATGGTTTTCCTGCTAATCCAGATGATATTTTCTTGACAGACGGTGCAAGTCCAGCGGTATAAATATCTCTTTTTCGTGCTCTTACTGTTTACAAAGTAGATTAGATTTTGAAATTAGTGGAACAAATTGTATTATTTACTGATTGTATTATCTTTGTACCAGGTCCATATGATGATGCAGTTATAAGGTCAGAGAGTGACAGAATCATCTGCCCATTTCCTCATTATCCTCTTTACTCTGCTTCAATCGCCCTTCACGGTGGAACTCTTTTATGTGCTTATGGTACCCGAAACTAATCCCCATGTTATTGTACCTTCTTCAGTTCTTTGTTACTCTATTCGAATGCTAAGTTATTGCTGTTACATTAAAAGTTGTGCCTTTTTATCATTATTATTACTATAAACTTCCTTTGTATTCGTGGTTTCGTTAGATAAAGTTCATATTGTATGTTTTTCCTTTATGGAACTTCAGTAATAGTGGGTGCATCTAACTCTTTTTGATGTGCAGTTTGCAGGCGGGATATGTTGGAGAAGATGTTGAATCCATTCTATACAAGCTCTTGACTGTATGACCCTTATAACTGTTACTAAATTGTGTGGACATTTTATCAATTATAAACCATTAAATGTTATCTATCTGGGTATCTGCCGATTGAGAATTTGCATTTTTTATATCTTTATAGTGAAACTGTTAAACCTTTCTTAAGTTGTATGTCCCTTAAAGTTGTATATCAAGTTCAACCTTTCATATGTTCCTGTGCATCTTTCTTAAGTTCTTTCTATCCTGATTTTGACAGGCAGAGAGCATGAACATTAGCAGAGATGTCTCGGTGAGGGTGTGCAACAGGCATTACTAAAGATGCTAGAAGGAACTGTATGTGACCTTCCTAGTTCTTTCTAGGTATATCTTACTAATAGTTAGTGTTATTTGGTAGCAAATGAAATCGGTGGGCTGGGCAACTGTCTAAATCGGGCCATGTTGAAAGGGTCGGTTTAATTAAAAGGCGGCTGAAAGGGCCGGGTCAAGCGGTTGCACTACCAACATATTTAAGTCTTTTTATTACTCTTTTATCCTAGGTTATCTTTCCATTATTACAGGTATCTTTTTAACTCAAAGTAGTGATCTTATTGCAGCATGGCAGGGTTTTATGGTTTATTACTGAGTGTCAGAATTGACGGTTTCCTTTCTATGTCTAACTTATTAGACTCTTTTATCAGGTATCTTTCCATTAATTGTCAAATTAGGCAGTAGTCACGAAATTTGGGATTAAGGGTATGTTGTGATCTAGATGTTATTAAAGAGTGACTCATTTTTGATCTATTGGCAGGGCATACATGAAGTAGAGTTGTACTGCAATCATATATTAAAATTATTTCAAATGGTTGTTATCATTATTATTATTGGGTGCATACATAAAGAGAGTATTTTTATTGTTGTGCAGGCCTTTTGGTATAGCCGTTGGTGTGCAGTTCTTTCCAGGGAAAGATTCAACAGATTCATAAAAGTTGCTCTAAAAATTCTAAGGGGGAGAGAGCGTGTTTCATACATTAATCAGTGGTTGTTGAGTAGTTTTAAGAGTTATATATGTGCTTGAGTAAACCACAGTTGCATAGTTTTTATACATGCAAGCCTTTGAGGAGTTTTTGTACGTGCAATATTTACAGGAAACAATTAAGCGACATGTGGATTGCGAAGACCAAGCATGACTATTTTCTTCTTTTTTTTAGCTAAGTTTTAATTAGTTGGATTACGATAATCGTTGTACTTGTGTTTTATACTTCGGAAAGATGTTCGTTTCTTGTTTGGCAAAATTGGTCTATATCGATGTTGAAATAATAAAGATTTCAATCTCAGCTAGTTTTTCATGTGTTAATTTTGAATAAATATAAGCGACTAATTTGTATGTATATAGAGTAAGAGTGACAGATTTACATATGAACAGGAACTTAACTAGTAGCCTACAATGACACATTTGTGAGAAGTAGAGAAAATAGGCTGTCCACCTTTCAGACAATAGATTAAGTGTCAGTAAAGTGGTCTTTGTCAATATATAGACTTTTACTACTTGAACTTTTGAAGATGACACTTTTTATAAGTGAAGGCATGAAGAAAAAAAATGTAATTAGTGACATCAGTTTTTTTGACTCGCTTTCGGACACTTTTTGTTGTGTCATCTAAAATGATCTTTTTCTTGCTAGTAGAATATATATCTATATAAGTTAATCTAATATACGTATATTTTGGTAGAGTATCTTTATAATGATATTATATTAGTGATAGTAGTAATAATATATATATTGAATAATATATTGATTAGTGAGGGATGAGGGGAATTAAAAAGTATAATGAGAAGAATAAGAAGGATTTCTAGCCACACATTTTAAATAGGAGAGAGAATTTTAAAGGGAGATGCATCCATTTTTGTAGGTGCATCTAAAATGTGTGGAGTTGTGGGTTTCTTGGGTGTTATCGAGATTTTCATTGTTTAAGTGTTTTTCTTCTTTAGTTTGTAATATGTAACTAGCTATAGTGTGTATAAATATATGAGAAGTATGTATGATGTATTATGTCAATAATAGTAGATAATGCCGGTCCACGTGAAATGTGTTTTTAAGAGAGAAATTGGAGTTTTACTAACTTTGATGTGTATGTATATAGATATTATATTAGTTATTTTTTGTGATAAGTGTAATCTGTTCGGTTCGGTTCGGTTTTTGCAAAAAACCAAAACGAACCGAAAATTTTTGGTTTTTGAAAAAGTAAAAACCGAACAATCGGTTTTTAGTTTCGGTCGATTTTTTCGGTTACGGTTCGGTTTCAGTTTTTTCGGTTTTTTTCTGCTCACCTCTATTTTTTAGTATGAAAGTATGAAACGACATAGCATGATATACATAAACTTAAGAAAAATTTACCTAAATAACCATTTGAGTATTCTGTTTTTTTTATTGAGACCATGGCAGACTCACTTTACCGAAATAACCATGTAGATCGCGCAGGGGGTATGAGTGATCTGCATGATCAACACGTGTCAAGCCCTTAGTGGTTCATGCCATTTAGAAAAAAAAAATTAAATTCTAGATCGCGCAAGGTGAAACGTGATTTAATATTTATTTTTGACACTGTGCAAATTTATTAATAATTTAAGGTTAGGTTATTATTCTTGTATAGTGTAGTTTTAGGGTTTATGATTTGGCAAAAACATGATATCGACAATTTTTGGAAACATTTTAGCATATCTATACGATGTTTAAAGTTTTGTTTATTTGGGCGTTAGTGTTGTCTTTGATTAGATCTATAGAGTGAACCAATATTTGTTGGAAATATTT
>BQNB010169137.1:0-10639 GCA_026074375.1 Tanacetum coccineum
TGTGCTTTATGATAAATCATCAAATTATTATATTAACATTACAACTAAAAATTTGGTTAAGATATTTCAAAAAGACACAATTGTGAAAGATGCCAATGGTGCAAGTTGTAGTAACAATTAAGATGACGGTGTTTATTCAATGAAATAATTTAAATATGGCTTTTGATTAACATAATTTTTTTATTTATATTTTTGCGTGGGAAGTTATTTTTAATATTATTAAATATTATACATACCACTTGTAGAAAAAGATAATTAAACATAGTTTCATTCGGCACAACTCCAACATTTTATTCGACAAACTATAACAAGCTTTTGGTGGGAACTTTTGGCGCCATACACTTATTAATGATGCACATATAGTATAACACACATTAAATAATCGGTAGAGCAGCCTTCGCTAGAGCAACCGTCGATAGAACAAACCACCATTAAGTACTCATATTTATTCTATCTATTTATATTTACACCAAACACATTAATTATTGGTAGAGCAATCGTCGGTATAGCATTTGATAAAATTAAATGCTCTTTATAAAAAATCAAATTTACTATATCAACTACCCATTCACATTTAATAGAGAAATTTAATGCTAATATATACCTCAACTATAACTCAATTTTTATACACACGTCAATTTCTTTCAAGAAAAAACTAGCTACATGCCTAACATAACATTGTGTGTGAATTGCGGATCACAAACTAAGATTACCACTTCCTGGATTGATACAAACCCCGGACGTCGATTCTAGTTATGTCCGTATTGTGTGTTTAGTCATTGGAGGGATCCGCCAATGTGTGCAAGAGCAGTCACTATCATTCCTGGACTCTTGAGAAGAATCAATAATAATCAAGAAACATTGAATGTTCAGGCTACTCAAGCTCGAAGATTGAAGTTTGTTTTATGTGGTAGCTGGTTAATTTTTGTTTTGTATGTTATCATTAATAAGAGTTTGTTGTGAACCTATTAACTTTTTAATGTTTAATGTTTAAAATAATTGTTATTACCTTTATATATCTAGTTACATTTTTAATATTAGCACTGTTTTCATTACAATTTATTTGACTAAATTCGTTGATCTCATCTCTCATCTATAGTATATATCATCATTACTTTTTTGGCTATATAAAGCACAACCTCCTATATTAATCTCATATACCTAATCATTTAATCACCTAAAGAAAAAACTAACAATGGAAAAACTAAAGCAACTAGCAATTCATTTGAAGTCTGAACTTCTTAGCGAACAAGTCCTTTTGTTCGTTACAGATGCAGTGAAGAACAAGGTAGAACTTATTGAAGAGATCAAACAACTTAATTGGAGAGCTGTAGATTCTGACTATATTGAATTTGTTAGGATACTACGTGGTGACGATCTTGATAAGGCAAAATCCATAATGAAGCTAATCAATGAGACCTAAAATCATAATCGTGAAAAGTATGTCTTCATTGCAAAAGTCAAACTAGACCACAAGTGATGGGTCGGGGTTGAGGTTAGAAGGTGGGCATTAATTTGCTTTTGGGTTTGGGTTAGATGGTGGTGATCTTTGCAATGGGTTAGGTGGCTGTGATGTTTTCCTTTATGTTCTCCTTTATGTTTATCGTACTTAATCTAATGGTTTGTAAATTATGGTGAAGGTTGTGATGATCAAGTGGTTTGTAATATGTTTCTGATGATGAAATGAAGTAATGATCTAGTTTAGTATCTAAATTTTTATGTTCATGCTCGTTCTTTAGAGTATAAAGCATAACCAAACCAACCAATTTTTTTAGACTAAATAATTAACCAAAACAACCCATTTTGAGTACACATTGTAAACATCAAAGCTCATGCTTGTGCTTTAGAAGTATATTTAGACAAATAACCAAAACAAACAACCCACTTCCAAAAGTCAAATCATTAGACTTGTAACCAAAACCAACCCATTTGCAACAAAAGAATAAAACTAGTGCTAATATTAACATAAAAACGAGATTACTTTTCAAACGACACATTTAGAGGTCGTTCTCTTGTATCTAGCGCTGTGTATTATGAAGTAACGCCCCCCGGACACATTTTCGCTGCTACATATTTTTGGGGGTGTTACAAAGTTGATCTCCCCTGCAGTCTTAACCTGCAAATGCAAGCTGCAAATGCTTGCTTGCAAATGCAAGCTGCAAACAAATAACATAACAAACTGCAATAACACACAAACCAAACACGCCAATAACATCACAAACTGCAATAACACACAAACCATAATTCCAAACAATACAGTCAATTTCATAAGGTTTTAAAGAGTACATAATCACCATTACATAAGAAACCATAAAGTTTGATTCCTAAACAAAACACAAACAAAGCTAACATCTAATACATGTTAGACTACCATGTCAGACTACCCAAAATACTTTGATTTTTAACAAGAACATGACCAGCTTCCATATGACACCTTTCTTTTCCCCTTTGCCTTATCTGCATAAATTTCAGATTTACTCACTCCCATTTTGTCTACAATTTCATCCCATGTAGTAATATTTGCTAGTCTAAGCACACATCCTGTGACTGGTACATGGCTTTTGACTTTTGGATTGTGTTTCTGTGAAACTGGTACATATTTACCTTTGGACATTGCATATTTAGATTTATAAATGCAATCCTCATCAATGATATCGTTGTCTGTGATATCCTTATCTGTGTTTTCCTTATTTGTGCTTAGAAAGTAGTTCCATGATAGATATTCCTCAATATCATTATATCCATAATGGTCTAGCAATCCTTGTATTGATGGACCCTCAAATATAGGAACACTTTCTTTTGATGGCCCTTTTCTGTCATCTGAGCTGTTTGAACTAAGTATAATTATTTTTGTAAAAGAAAAATAAGAATAGTTACCTTACCAAAACCAACATTTGTCAATCATATAAGCAAAACCAACAAGTAGAATAAGTGCCATTAATATCCTTACTTCATTAACCAAAACACAAACCTAAGTAAAACTAACAAGTAGAATAAGCACATAATATCCTTACTTCATTAACCAAAACACAAACCATTCTAACATCAGAAATTTCAGTTACAGACATATTGTTTTACAAGTACATAATGGATTAACATCTACTACCATTACATAAGGACCAAAATACCAAAATACATAAAACGGTAAAATCAGCTTCCCCTGCTAATCTTTCGCATCTGCACAAGCCATAGTTGGGGGTATCTTCACTTCAAAGGTCTTGTCAAGAATAGCATCCCAGGTCTCAGCATTTGCAAGCCCAAGTACACCATATGTTATTGGTACAGGGCTTTTGATAATGAGGGTTTTAGGTGATCTTTGTAGCTTAGCCTTTGACCTAGATGTTTGTAGCTTAGCCTTTGACCCACATGCTTATACTTTAGCCTCAGAAGATGCATCAGATGCTTGTGCTTTAGCCAACATACATGCTTTAGCCTTTGAAATGTCTGAGAAAGAAGGTTTTGCATCACTCTTATTACCTCCCTTGTCCTTGTACTCATCTGATAAATAGCCATACCATTTTAGCAAACTCTTAGGTGGTCCTCTGTATTCTGGAGAGTCATAATCAATCTCCTCAGAAGTGTTGTTGTCTTAGCTAGTATCTAAGTTGATAGCAATGATTTCTGCAAGGCAACAACAAACTCCTAAACAAGGAAACTCCTAAACAAGGCAACTCCTAAACTGGATCATATCCAAACAAAACAAATTGCAAATATGATCCCATTCAATCCCATTCAGCCTAAATATTCAGGCTACATTGTCCTAATACAAACACTCATTTAAGACCTCTGTTAAGCACATAATCTAACAAATAAGCATATAAGCTAAAATATAAGCAGATAAGCTAAAATATACGCAGATAAGCTAACACATAAGATATTAGTAGATAAGGACATTACCTTTTCCCTTCGACATGTTCAATTGGTGGGTGAATTAGGGTTTACTGTGGGTGAAATACGGTGACTCACGATCTTGGTGGGTGAATTGTAATGAATGAAAGAGTTAATGTGTTGTGTGTAAAATGGCGGGAGGGAGGGAGTTATAAGCTCCGTGGTGTTGCAACGTTGGTCCTTAGGGTATATTCTATGTGAAGTAACAATAATACCCCGGACGATAATAAAAGTTAACGAATTTTTGGATGGAGTTATGGTCAAAGGACTAGTGTAATTTCGGGATTTTTAGGACGAAAGTTGCAATTTCGGGACAACCACAAGGACGATCTATGTACTTAACTCAATTTATTTTTAGACCTGAAATATCATGGACAACTGGAGCCAGCAGATATAAGTCATCTCAACTAGGTGTGAGTGGTATACTGAACATCATTTAACTCTACACAAAAATGGTTTAATGTTCAAAACAAATAATTGTTTGAGGTACTATCGAACCGAATAACATAATACCAACTCAACCATCATTACACAATCTTGTATTTTCAGTACTAGTCACAAAAATGATTCTTTTGAGGTAGAAAGTATTACAATGCCAACCATTTTTTTGTATACTAAATAATTAAACAAAACAACCATTTTGAGTACACAATGATAAACATCAAAGCTCATGCTTGTGCTTTAGAAGTATATTTAGACAAATAACCAAAACAAACAACCCACTTTGAGAAGTCAAATAATTAGACTTGTAACCAAAACCAACCCATTCGCAATAAAAGAACAAAACTAGTGCTAATATAAACATAACATTAATTGTTACTCAACGAAAATTGTTAGAAGATTAGAACACAGCACAATATAAGTCAACATAATGTTACCACACAATGACTACTACAACAACCGAAAAATTATGTTTAATGTTCAAAACATAACAATTGTTTGAGGTACTATCCAACCGAATAGCACATACAACTTAACCATCCCTGCAAATCTTGTAATCTCCAGTTAAAAGTCTGGAAGAATAAACGAGACGTTCACAATAACATTCCAGTGGCATAGCACAAGCTATCCAGTGACGCTAGAACTCACATCATCACCTCTCAATGGATATGTATGTGACACACCCTATGAAAAAATGATGGCTCAACCCAAAGGCCACAAATCTCCATAAATGAGCCACCTTGGAGTATGGAACTCCTTCGCATATTAGAAACTTATTAGAATAATTTCTGTCTGCTAAAAAACCTAGGCACTATCCAGATAAAGGTGGAGAAAGTGAAACTCGCAGAGTTTTCTTCTTCTCAAAAACCTTGACACTATCCAGATAAAGTGGAAACTGAAACTCCAATATTTGCCTCACCTCAAGCCAAAAATGACGGGTTTCTACTCCACGAGGAGGGCCCCCAAGACTATCATAAAAAGTTATCACACCAGAAGTAATGTCCAACTCTCCAAGGACCCAATGAGAATCACTTTCATTCACGGGAAAGTACACCTATATATTGGAACATAATGAATGATGACATCCTTGCATATATATCAATTTAATAGAAAATAGAATATAGGTTAAAAATACAAACCTTTTTTACACTCTTTGCAAACCAGGGGACACCGTATTTGACACCATCAACGTAATAAAGAGGATACTCATACTGGAGAAGCATATCACAAAGATATGGACTTGCCATTGCCCAGTCATCATTGGGGTTCCTGAATTGCCACAAATATTCAATCCAAATATCGACATGTTGTCATTACAAAATAGATCAATATGGTAAACATTATATACAATAAATCTGAATATAAGGTTGATACGTTGATTTTAAACTATTAAAAAAAATACTTACATCATCAGATAGCCAACCTCTTTTAGTATGGCTCCTGCCAACTAATTTCTCCTGGAAATCCATTCAAATAACATGACCGTCTTTAAGCCATGGAAAAGTCCACTGCATATTCATCCTCTTTTTATCACGAAATAAGGACATAACTCCTTCATGCACACTTATTGTTGTTTTTTGGTGCATTTAGGGAACGCGTAAGATCCTGAATAATTGAAACCATTAAATATTACTATAAAAACACATATCTAAACCTGTCTAAGTTTATAAACACTTACCTCTTTCCATGGAAACAATGGGATTTCATTTCCATCCGGACCAATAAGAGTTCTGATCAATATATTTGGTTTATCTAACTTCATTACACGGCGCCTTTTCTTGTATTTAACTTTAGTTGACGACGGTTGAACATAAGGGGATACGCAAGCCTTACCGGGATATTTCTGACGTTGGAAAGGAACCACATCAGTCTTAACATCTTTCACAACAGTATCCAAAGAAGGTTGATCCACATCCATCGATTCAGAGACACCAACATCCTACAATCAAAAATATGAAAATAATGTTCCTACAATATTAAAAAAATCATTAATTTATTACCTAAACAGAATCCAGTCCAACAGGTGCAGTGCCACCAACATCCTAGAAACAAAAATATGAAAATCAGATTCCTCTAAAAACAATATTAAAGAAAATCATTAATATGTTACCTGAGTAGAATGTGGGCCACTAGGCGTGTCGTCAAAGACTTCTTCCATTAGGTCTCTAACCTGTTGTGTAGATAGAAAATAAGTTTCTTCACTGTCCTTGACTTTGAAATCATTATCATACACAATAATAGATTCCTACAAAAATATGAATTAATAAGGTAATTGTACAAATAAATAAAATACAGCATGTTTACAATGTAAATCTCAAACCTTAGAGGTATGATCAACATCTTGGGATCATAAACGAATAAGACCATCAATAGCAACACTCTCATCTACTTCTTTCACCGTCTGGGAAATATGATCAACACTCGTACAATGGCTGACCCCCTCCATGGACTGATGGTCAAGACCATCGACAAGAAAATTATCCGATACATCATTACAGTTCTAGAAATACGAATTAAAGGTCAGATCAACCAGTTATACAATAAGAATTAAGGAAATTTGCATTGAATAGTTAAAAACTTATCAAGTCAATCAACATTCATACACTGGCTGACACCGTTATTAGACTGGTGGTCAAGACCACCAACGGGAACATTATCGTATTGATTGCCGTTCTGCGAATAAATTAAATAAGGTTATTTGTTAAAATATAATAACAAAGTAAGATGTTATGTAAAAGACATGACCTTATCAAGATGATCAACATCAGATGGACCAATGCGTAGTTTTTTGGTAACTTGCTCAACTGAAAGTAAACGACGTTGCAAATCAACAATCATCTGTTGTTGATTTTTAACAGTCTGTTCAAGTATAGCTCTCTCTAGCAAATCTTCTTGATCAACAGCTTGAGTACGCACCTCTTCTTTATGAACAAAACTACGGACCTCGGTACGAACATGTACCACATGACAAACCTCTGTTCGAACACGGGTATGAACACTCTTGGAATTACTACTGCCCCTTGTAGATGATCTAAGTACTGGAGTAGACGGGGTCACCTTTTTAAAAAAATCTAAACTAGATATCCAGCAAGGTTCATTCATCTCATTAGCTGAGGGGGTAAGTTTGTGAAAGGTTAAATATTTTGAATAAAACAATCAGTCATAACATGATTTCTCAAACTTTAAACTATTACTCCATGCAACACCACGGGGGATCACATTCTCATCTTTACGCCACCAATGGATTGAATTAGAGAAAGTCTCCAAACCCCATATCAGGCAACTTCTAATGCAAAACAATTTCATAGCATACAAATAATCCACCGTAACTATAATTGATATGAAACACCTTCCTTAAATGTAACGATAATTCACATACATTTCATAAAATAATAATCAAATCAGTTTCATAGCATACATATAATTCAAAGCACATCAGATAACAAATACAAAAAACGGGCATTACTTATAGACTAATATGATCTATCACAGACGATATTTGTATCACACATTGCAAACACCCTATCAATATCTATACACAAGTCAGATACATTGGTTCAGTCTACATCAACCCCTCCAATCACCTTACATGATGTTTTATACATTCCATCATTTTTATATAACTTACTCTCAAAGCATACATTTTCATAGCATACGTATAATTTAAATTAAGCGAAACAAGTCAAAGGTATTCTAAACTTATACACTACTAACAAAACGAAGTTCAATGGAAAAACGTAATGAAAGAACATGAATATGAAAGAAACTAACCTTCAATGGAAAAACAAAACTGTATAACACATAGTTGGCCTCGTATTTTGGATTGCTTGCCAAATTTTGCAAATGGTATTTCCTACGATTTGCCACCACGTTATATATTCTCCCCATGGAAATGCATCCCATTTATAAAAATCATCTACTAAATTTACAATAGGATTTATAAGTACATGTCTAAGCTCTTGACCCATAAAAACAAAATCTAATGCCAGCAGCAAACAAACACGTACAACATCCTCATCATCCAATTGATTAAACTCAACATCTTTCTTAACAAGTGTTAAGAGATGTTCACCCTTTAAGTTAGCAATCTTTGGGAAAACACGCTTATGGAATTCAGAATGATCTTTCTCTTTAGGGTCTAAATTCATTTTGCCAAACCGAAAACCAGTAATCAAACAGAAATTCTCCCTACTAAATTCTACGGTACGACCATCAATATAAAAAATTAAGGGTTGGTTAGGAGATGGATTATGAACAAACCTTTGGTGTTGAAGTAAAAAATTCAATAATTGATTATCATGTAGGGTAATTTGTATGTCTAACCATGGTCTAAAAATAGTCCGGCTAAACATACCAAGACGATCTCTCTTCCAACTCAACTTCGATCGAATGGTTTATCGAATGTGTAACTTAGATCTAATACTAACCTTAGCATCTTAAACCTAAAAAAATTCAAAAGCAACTGTCAATTATAAATGTTAACAATAATTATAAAATTAAGATTGCGTCTAAAAAGGTATCACAATTTGGTTATTATGATATGTGTCAACTCTTAACACTGAACATATTCAAACCTAAGAAACTTCCCCCAAATAACATAACTTAGTTTCATACATTACTGTTAAGCCAATCATTCATGAAACAAGGGGAATAAAGAACTAAACATCAAACATAGATAACCTACTTAGATGAATGAGATCATCCACTAGGTGCATTGCCTTAGACCTATGAGGCGTGGCGTGGCGGCGTGGCGTGGCGGCATGGCCAAGCCTCACGCCTTTGCGAGCCATGGCGAGTCATGGCGTTTTTAAGGCGTGACTTAAGGCGGCACAAAATATAAAAATATTTATAAGTTTATATATTTATATCTATTACACACACACACACACACAGTTTACACAAAAAGTGTCATACATAAGGAATAAAGTCAAGAAACTATCTTTGCATGTAATCTTTTTCATTTCTATATAAAAAAATAAGATGTTTATCGAAATTGAATTCAAAAAAGCCTCCACGCATCACGTTTTATCGCGTCTGTATCACTTATTTGCTCTCATCTCACTCAAGCCTTAAGCTCAAGCCGTGGTCATTGCGTGGTCGTGAGGTCACGTCTCGCGCCTTTGCGTGGCCTTTGGGAGGCCTTTGCGCGCCTTTTAGAACCATGGTGTCAACTCTTAAAAACTTAGACTCAATTACCTAACTTAGTTTCCTAAAGGTAACACTGAATATATTCAAACCTAAGAAACTTCGCCCCAATAACCTAACTTAGTTTAACTAATTGGGCTTATTATGATTTAACATTCCATGAAGTGATAAACCACTTCAAAACCAAATAATTTTTAATTTTAACAAATAATTTTTAATTTTTAAAGCACTACGCTACTTTTGTAATTAACTTTTAAATCTAACAAATAATTTTAAACAAAAATAAGACTGTTAAACTCGCTAAGCCAGAAAATTGGGGATCAAATACTTTGAAGAACGCTACAGGGAATTCAATTGTCTTTAAGCAATAAAAAATTACATAATGTATTTCATCCATAAGAACGATTGACGAACATATGGTGAGCGCCAAAAAGAACGATTGTCTTTATCGGAATAGTGATATGGAACGACGGGTGAACTGTGTGTGATTGAGTGTGTGTTTGAAGAGAGAGAAAATGGTGTTGACTATGTGTTTTGGTAAAAGTATTATCGCGAATTACGATAAAATCTTTGGGAAACAATTTTTTATTTGGCACACTGACCAAAGTGGGTAGAGGAGCAGTCAGTAGAGCGGTAGAGCATCCGACGTGTAAAAAAACAAAAGAGTACTATAAGGGTAAATGAGTAATCTTCTAATAAGTTGTGGGTCGGCCCACAGATTTGTGGGCCAATAAAAAGTGCACTTTATGGGACACGTGTCGCTCAACTAAGAGGGTAGAACGGTAGAGCAGTAGAGCATGACCATAATAGGAACATGGGGTCGTGGTTGATCATTTGGCGCCAAAACACTAGTACGATAGGCTGAAACAGGAATTTTCTCATTCTTTGGTTATGTGCTCTCCCTTAGAGCCTTGTTTCTGTTTGTATATTTATTCTTGCACGTGTGGCTTATAAAATTCCTCGATAAATATCAAATTCATCTTTAAGTCTTTTACAAATAGGCTGATGATATAAATACCCTCAAAAAAACCATTTGTACCCCTCATGTTTTTTGATTTTTTTTAAAAAAAAATTTATAATTTTATATATGTTATAAAACTGTAACACGGAAAAAACGGAACGAAAAATATAAAGTTTAACAGGTCAAAAGTATGAAACTGTTAAA
>BQNB010169140.1:0-13814 GCA_026074375.1 Tanacetum coccineum
GTTTATTAAAGAAGAAAAGGGAAATAAAGAACACAAGGACTGAAGTTGTAAAAAGCCAAATCTATTTTACACTAAGAAGGGGCGGGTGAATCGCAGGGGCCAAAAGTGACAATACCCCATTCTTTTAAACTAAACCCGCGTTTGTCGCAGTCCCTAACTAACCTAACAGAATTTCCCGCCTAAAACCCTCACAAACCCAAATCGCAAATTACCCACCCCCGCTCCTTTTCTCTTATAAATTGCGTTTATACTCTCTCCCCAATCAACAACCAACACGTGTAATCACATGATTGGCCAAGCCACCTCACTAAACTCATCAAACGGCCAAAAATGATGTAAAGAGGATCAACGGCTGAGATTAAATGGAAGCTTCACGAATTCTTCACTCTCCTTCTCCCATCCTCTATAAATAGAAGAGAAATAGTTCATTTTAGGAGTTAGTTTTTAGTTTTTCAGTTTTTAATGTTTTTTTTACCTTTTAAGCAATTTTTTTAAGCATTTTTCAAATTCAGTTTAAAGCTCTTGTACCTTTGTTTCTTTCAGCTTGTACATCTTCAATTGAGTATTAATAATTCAATTCTCAAATTTCCTTAAGCTTCGATTTCCATTTCAAGTAAATTTTACCTCATAAGCTCTTAATAAGCTCTTTTGAGCTTATTCATGTTAATAAGCTCAAATTCATTTAGAATTCTGTCCTTAATGATTCATTTACTTTTTACAATCAATTTACATTCAATCATGTCCATTTAAGTTCTTTTGATTCAAGTTTGAAGGTTCAAAGAAGAAATAAGCTAGTTAAAGCTTATTTAGCTTATTGAGCTTTAAGCTCAAGGTATAGAGGCTAGGAGCAATATAGGTCTTGAATTGAGGTCACTCACTCAACAAGAGTGACCTATAGTTTCTGAGACTACAAAAACAAGGTTTTAACTCTTACTTTCAATTTAGTATAAACTCAGCTTAATTAGATTAGCTTATTGTTTTACATTTGCTTTAATAAAGGTTTAATTATCCTAGATTAGCTGTCTTTTATCTGTTCTAAGTTTTCATTGTTTAGCTATTGATGAATTTTTCATTTCTTAAAAAACTGTCATAAGAGGTGGTAATAGCTAGCTGATAAACTAGCTATTTCTTCTTAATAAGCTAGGCATTTTAGAATTGAGATAGCTTAAATAGTTTAGTTTAAGTAAGTGTAGATATAAAGTTTTAGCTGTTTTGGTTTTTAAATAGTTTTTAAGCTTACTATAGGTTTGGACAGTTTCATTAAGGAGTGTTTGGAATTGGCTATTTTTGACTCTTAAAGTCAAATGCACATGCTAAAACCTTATCATTTAGTTGTGTTAGGTTAGTTTAGCAAGTGTTAAGTAGGCTTTAAAGATTAGATTGCACTATTTCAAATCTTTGAGTTTAAAAACTTGAGTCTAGCACCAGGGCAGAAATAAGCAAGGTTGTTTTAGGTTCTTAGTGTTTTTAAGGAATTGTATAGTTTAAACTTGGTTAATGCAGGTTTAACAACAAGAAGTTAGAGAGTAGAGGCATTTTTAACCTGCAATTAAATCCATAAGTCAAATGCACCAGCAACAACAGCCAATGCTGTTGTTGGTTATATTCAGTTTCAAAGAAAAAATTAGCACTTTCTCATTTCATTTTTCTTGTTAAAGTTTTAAAGCTTAGTTAAATTTTTGTTTAGAAATCTTTAGTTCACATCCTGAGCTACAAGTTACTTCTTTTGTTTTTAGATTTCATCAAATAATAAGCAAGATACAAGCCAAAAATCTAAAAAGCTCTTAAAGCTTATGTTTCTGTGACAGCAATCCCTGCCACAAGTTGAATAACAGGATTACTTAGTATTTTAGCTTAGCTTAAAGTGATTTCACCATTCTAGCTGCTCTAGTTTTTTAATCCGTTTTATCTAAAAATTGCTTAATATCCATAGCGTTAGCTTTATCTTAGAATTTCCATACTATTAATGTTTTTGAAACTTTAAGCAGTTTAGCCTAATGAGAAAAGCTTTATTATAGTTTTAAGAGAGAACTTGAACTTTTCAGTTTAATTTCATTTTAAAGTTCGTTAACACTGGGGTAATTGTTAGTTTAAAATACTTTTAAGGGGTCTACATCTTAAGCTTCAACTAGCTTCTTTTGTTTTTAATTTTCATCATAGAAAAATGCTCACAATAAGCCTAAAGTCCAAAAAGCTTATCATATCATAGCCACTTTCTGTAACAGATTCACATTGGATTATTTTTTAGCTTATTCTTTAGTCAAAAGTGAAATGTGTCTTTAGCTATAGGTTGTAGGGGAATAAGCTGTTTCGTTTAACTTTGTCAGTTTTGAGTTTTGGCTGAAAATCATTTTTTAAATATAGCTAAATATAAGCTGTAATCGTAGGGCTTTGTTTCTGTGCTTTCTTTTTATCCGCCGGAAGGATTTCCTTTGTAAGGTACTCGCATATAGGTGTCATCCATGTGTTGCCTTCCTCTTCTACTACGGCGAGGATTTCCTTTTCGTTTATGGACTTCTCCTTCAGTTCTTCCACAAGTACCTGTTTGCTGAGATGTGCGAAGCTTGTGGATGCAATCTTGCTTAGGGCATCTGCTTTCTTGTTTTCGCTCCGTGGTACTTGCTTGATGGAAAATTCCCTGAAGCTTCTTGCGAGCGTTTTTACTTTGTTCAAATATTGGATCATGCCTGATTCTTTGGCGACATAAGAGCCATTAACTTGATTGGCTACAAGTCTTGAGTCTACGTGTGCTTGCAGGTTCTTTACGCCCATTTGTTCTGCGATCCGGAGACCGGCTATTAATGCTTCATATTCGGCTTCATTGTTAGTAGCTTCAAATCTGAACCTCATGGCGTATGTGAACTCTGCCCCTTCCGGATTTGTTAATATTAGTCCTGCTCCGGAACCATCTATACAAGATGATCCGTCTGTAAAAAGGGTCCAAGGTTCCGGTATTTCCTCCGGTTCCGTCATGGGTACATCCGGGGATTCTTCCTCCGGCCGTTCCACAATAAAATCCGCTAGTATTTGTCCTTTGATTGATGCCCTCGGCCTGTATTGGATGTCATATCCTTCTAGTTCAAACTTCCACTTTAGCATCCTCCCACTGATTTCTGAGTTTGACAATAGTTGCTTTATCGGCTGATCCGTGATTACAACGATTGCGTGTGCTTGGAAGTATCTTTTCAGCCGCCTGCTTACACTGAGCAAAGCTAACACCAATTTTTCCATGGGGTTGTAGTTGATCTCCGGCCCTCGTAGGGCGCGACTCACAAAGTATAATGGTATTTGTTTGCCTTCCCTTTCTGTCATTAACATTGCACTGATGGCTTCCTTGGCCGCAACTAAATATATTATTAACTCCTCCTTTTCCTTAGGTGCGGTTAGCATTTGGAGTTCTGCGATGAGCTTCTTTATTTGTTTGAAGGCTGCTTCGGCCTCCTGAGTCCATTGTAAGTCGCTCTTTTTTGTGCACTTTTTCAAGGTTTTGAAGAAAGGCAGTGATTTTTTGGCCGACTTTGACAAAAACCTGTTTAAACTTGCTAGTTTCCTATTCAGCTTTTGAACGTCCTTGAGGCATCTCGGAGATGGCAAGCTAAGGACTGCGTCGGCTTTGTCCGAACATACTTTGAGTCCGTCAGCATTCACTTTGTAGCCCAAGAACATCCCCTCTTGCATTCCGAAGGAGCATTTTTTTGGATTCAGCTTCATGTTTATTTGCCGGAGAGTTTTGAATGTTTCTGCTATGTCGCGTATAATTTCTTCTTTCGTACGGCTTTTTATGACCAAGTCGTCGACATATACCTCCAGGTTGCTCCCTATCTGCCTTTGGAATGCCTTGTCTACCAAACGCTGATAGGTCGCTCTGACATTTTTAGGCCAAATGACATCTTTGAATAACAAAACATCCCTTGATTTGTGATAAATGTCGTTTTTTCCTCATCCTCCTTTGCCATTTTAATTTGGTGATACCCCTTGTATGCGTCCAGGAAACATTTGAAGGGGTATCCGCAGAGAGATTCTACCTTCCAATCTATCTCCGGCAGTGGGTAACCATCCTGAGGACATGCTTTGTTTAGATCTTTGAAATCTACACACATTCGCCAACTTCCATCGTGTTTCTTGACCATGACTGGGTTAGATAGCCAGTTGTGATAATGGACTTCTTTCATTATTCCGGCATCTACCAACTTTTCTACTTCTTTCTCGATTGCTTTGTTCCTTTCCGGTGCTTGCCCCCTCTTCTTTTGTCTGATAGGTGAGCACCCTTCCCGGACATTTAGACGGTGCTCCGCTGCGTGTCGTGGAACGCCCGTCATGTCTGCTGGTTTCCAGGCGAAAACGTCTAAGTTTTGTCCAAGCAGAGTACATAGTTCCTTGCGTCCTTTTTCTGTTAGGGTAGACCCTATGGCTATTGTTTGCTCAGGGTATTCCGGATGAATGGCCACTTTTATCTTTTCTTCCAATATTTTGCCAACTTCGGGGGGCCGTGTGCTAGGTCCGGAGATCATTGCACATTCCATTGGGATGATCCTGCTGCTTCGTAATGTTACAGTTCCTCCTTCAACTGGGAACTTTAACATTCCATGTGCCGTGGATGGTATGGCACGGATTTTTCTTATACCCGGCCTGCCTATTATTCCATTGTGTTGGGATGGTGACCTGACAACCATGAAGTTCATCCATGCGGAAGTGGAATGCTCTTCGTCACCTATTTTCACTAGCAAGGATATCTGGCCCAGCGGCCAAATGGTTTCCCCACTGAATCCGGTTAGGTATGTGGTAGCCGGAACCATCTGGCTTCTTATTTCAGGCCGGAGCCTGACGAAACAGTGTTCGTATAGGATCTCTGAGGATGCACTCTCAGTTACGTTACTTTCGATGCACGAGAGTACCCTCCCTATCTCAGCCTCATATGATCATTGGTCCTTCCGTTTCCGTCCTCATGTCTTAGAGGTGGATAGATATTGTTTGTCTTGGAGGAGAAAACTATGGGTAAACCTTTTGCCTTGGCTACTCTTTCCCATGTCTTGGACCATCAGGATGGTAGTGGTATTTCCTTTCGGGACGTTTCCCCTTTTTGGGTGCCTTTGGACTTGTCGTTCTGTTTTAGGTTCTTTGATGAATTGTGACAATTTACCTGCCTTGATCATTTCATCTATCTGCTTTCTCAACTGCATGCATTCGTCCGTACTGTGACCCGTATCCGCATGGAATTCACAGTATTTGTTTGGATCCCTTTTTTCTGCAGGGGTTACCATTGGTGGTGGAGCCTTGAATTTTCCTTTTTCTAAAGCGAAAATTTCTTTCGGGGTCTTTGTAAGGAGTGAAAACCTGTCTGGCTTCCGGTCCGACCTGTGCTTGTTTTTGAAACCCTTTTTGAAACTCGGTTTGTTTCCTCCTTCTGGTTGCTTCCATGGCGTGGGTGCTTTCTTCCGGCCATGACTGAATGCGGCAACTTCGCCTTGTAGAAAAGACGTAGTTACCCTGTACATTTCGTCCATTGAACTTGGTTTTTTTCGTATATACGCTTGATCAACTCAGGTGTGGGTTTTCCCATGCTTGAATCGGGATCTTTATGCATTCTGGTGCTCCTTCCAGTCCAGGACTTTCTTCTTTGTATCTCTTAGTGAATCCTCCGTGGACTTCTCCGTCTCTTTGCTTGATTGTGAGTATCTCCAATGGATCCTAATAGTGTTTTGTTTGCTGGCGATAATTTTCACTTAAGTGATGCCCTCAGATTTTCATAGATGTTCAGATGGATTCTTTGGGAGTTTGTCAAACCAGACTCTGGCATTCCCACATTAGCGTTGAGTTGAACATGTGGCACCACGTTGCATTGCCCATCTCTCTGTTTTTGCAGCGGACTGAAATAGATTTATATGGTCTTCCGGATCCCCACTTCCGTCATAAGTCTTGACATGGCTAAGCATCCTTGTCCTTGGGAAGTCAAAATGTCGGATCCGGGTCGTGAAAGGGGTTTCTTTCTTCACACGTCCAAGGCTGGGAGAGATCATCCTCGTAGGTATTTGACCTATGCCTTTTTGATTTGGACTTCCAGTGACCCCCTTCGCTGTCTTCGCTCTCCGAATATCTGCTGGTTCTTTAGGACGATGTGCCCTCATGATGATGCTTTCTTGCCGGTACCTCGGTTCCCTTTACTTGGGAACTCTGGCGGTGACTATCATAGCATGTATACGTGCTGGTTCTTTTCTTTCCCAGCTAGTGAATACACTCCCTCATTTCCGCGGCCGGAGCCTATGTAGGAGTTCGATCAGTTTTGTTGAGTCTTCTAAAGACAACTGGCGACTGGTGAAGGGTTTGGGTTGTGCTTTGCGCCATGCCTTCTTCTCGGCTCTGTCCGGGCAGTTGGCATTTTGGATTCAGAGTAATGGGACTCTTCATGGTTTCTTGGATTTCTCCCAAATTCATTGCCGTAAAGTAGGCATGCCTTTACCTCTTTGAGCTTATCTTGCTGCTCTTTTTCTTTTTTCATTTTTTCAGCAATAAGCGGCAAAAGTTGGGTGGTTCGTTCTTGTCACCAATTATTCAAAGTTGGCTAAATTGGCTGAGGATCCAGAATCAGGAGTCCAATTACGTGGTAAAAAAGTGGTTTTGTCGTCATCATTTACCGGAAGCCCTAGGTATATGATGCAAAACTACTTAGACGCAATGACAATTTGCAAATCTTATGGTTATCCAGACTTATTTATAACATTTACATGTAACCCAAATTGGCCCGAAATATCACGTTTTGTTGCTGAGCGGAATCTGAAATCTGAAGACCGGCCAGATGTAATCACACGAGTGTTTAAAATGAAGCTTGACAACCTCATGAAGGATTTGAAGGACCGACATATATTTGGGCATGTAAAAGGAGGTAATTTTAGTACACATCTTTGTCTATTGTTTTATAGTAATCTATTGTTTAGTTGTTATTCTGTTACGACGATTAATAACATCCGCGTTTCATTTCTCAGCCGTTTACACAATCGAGTTTCAAAAAAGAGGCCTCCCTCATTGTCACATACTACTTTGGCTTGAACCTGAAGACAAGATAACGACAACTGCACAGATAGATCAGTACATATCAGCCGAAATACCAAACAAGAACGAGGATCCTGAATTGTATCAAATTGTAACGGATCACATGATGCACGGCCCATGCGGTGCGGATAATCCAAGCTGTCCTTGCACAATTGATTTCAAATGCACCAAAAAATTCCCAAAACAATTTAACGAAACAACAGTAATTGATGACAATGGTTATGCGATTTATAAGAGAAGAAATGATGGAAATACTATAACCAAAAGCGGAACAGATTTGCATAACGGTTATGTGGCTCCTTACAATACAGGATTGCTAAGACGATACCAGTCACATATAAATGTTGAATGGTGCAACCAGATTGGGTCAATCAAGTATTTATTCAAGTATATTAACAAGGGACCAGATAGGGTGACAGTTGCTATAGACGGCGAAGAGGTTGATGAAATTAAGGATTTCTATGATTGTAGATATCTTTCGTCTTGTGATGTAGCTTGGCGGATTTATGGTTTTGATATTCATTATAGAACACCACCTGTTGAACGGTTACCATTTTTGCAGGATGAGCAATCATCGATTTTTGATGCAACAGAAAGCATCGATTACACACTTGAAAAGTCATCAGTTAACGAGACAAAATTTATACAATGGATGGAACTAAACAAAACCGATGATTTCCCGTCTACATTGCTTTACGCAGAGATACCTAAATATTATGTTTGGAATACACAGAAAAGAATTTGGGACCAAAGACAAAGAGGTTTTAGTTTGGGATGTATTCATCATGTACCCCTATGTCAGGGTGAATTATTTTACTTACATGTGTTGCTAAACAAGGTGAAAGGCCCCAAATAATGGTCCGAACTAAAAACATTTGAAAAAGTTATGTATCCGACATATAGAGATGCTTGCTATGCTCGTGGACTTTTGCAAGACGACAAAGAGTACATTGACGGTCTACTGGAAGCAAGCCAATGGGGAATAGGGGATTATTTAAGATCTTTCTTTGTCATGCTGCTAATGACAAATAGTATGTCACGGCCTGAATTCGTATGGGAAAAACGTGGCATGTTATGGCGCAAGATGTGGAAAATGTTAAGCATATCAAGCAAAATAAGCCTGGTATGTTTTATAATTTAAAACAAATTTATAATCATTAGCATGAAACGACAACAAACTAACTAAAAAAAGAATAACAATTATTCACCACTGAATAAAATATAAATATACTATTACAGATTTTTATACTTAATAACTCCTAATTATTCACATACGTAAAAAAACCTTATAACACAATTATGTATTGAGCTTGACATAATTTTTATTACAGATCTACAGCTTACAGATATCCAGAGAAAAAATATATGCCTCACGTATATTGAGCACATGCTACTGTGTAACAACAAGACTTTAAAGAACATACTAAACATGCCATATCCGAATAACGAATACACCATGGAAGGCTATAACAGGTTAATATATGATGAGACATCATACAAACCGGGTGAGTTGAAAACCCAGCATCAAACAATGCATGGTAGTCTCACATCTGAACAAAAAGGAATTTATTCAACTGTTATGGACGTTGTTGACAAAAACACAAGATGGATGTTCTTTGTGTATGGCTATGGAAGCACTAGAAAGACATACCTTTGAAAAACAATGTTAGACGTGTTACGGTCACAAGGTCATATAGTGTTAAACGTGACATCTAGCGGTATTGCTGCTCTTTTATTAGAAGGCGGAAGAACGACACATTATCAGTTTGCAATTCCAATTAATATACTCGAAGATTCAATGTGCCATATACCTGCTGATAGCGACCTCGCTGATTTGATATGCCAAGCAAAGCTCATAATATGGGACGAGGCACCGATGATACAATTATATTGTTACGAAGCATTTGATAGGACATTGAGAGAAATCTGCAGGTCAGACCCCTCCTAACCATCTAATCGAGTTTTTGGCGGTAAAGTTGTTTTGTTTGGGGGATTTTTGACAAATTCTTCCTGTCATTCCTAATGCCAGTCGAAATAATGTCGTACATGCAACAATAAACTCTTCTTATTTGTAGCAACAATGCACAGTCATGAACTTAACGGTCAACATGTGATTGGGAAGTGGAAAAATAGACTCAGAAAAAAAAAGAAATAGAAGACTTTGCGAATTGGATATTAAACATTAGAAATGGAAATATTGATTCAAAAAATGAAGGCGAATCAACTGTTGTATTTCCAGATGAAATGTTGATTCCAGAGTCTGATGATTATGTGGGATCCATAATTAATCAAACATACCCCCATGAAATGGTGGGTATGATTAATGAACGTATGATGGGATTAATTCCAGGGGAGGAAAGACTATACGAATCATCAGACTCTGTTTGCCTGGCCGATGACGATACACACTTCGATGAATCAATTTACACGACAGATTTCCTTAACGGTATAAAGATGTCCGGACTTCACAAGCATGCTATAAAGCTAAAAATCGGCACACCGGTAATGTTAATGAGAAACATTGATAAAAAAGCAGGGCTATGTAATGGAACTAGGCTACAAGTGTTAAGGATGGGAATAAATGTAATCAAAGGAAAGATCATATCGGGCGGAAATGTGGGCAAGATTTGCGCAATCCCACGTATGGTAATTACACCAACCGATACAAAGATACCGTTCAAATTAAACAGAAGACAGTTTCCAATCTAAATTTGTTTTGGAGTGACGATTAATAAAAGCCAAGGGCAAAAACTATCACAGGTGGGGTTGTTTTTACCAAAGCTAGTATTCTCACATGGTGTAACATCCCTAAAAATCACAATGCAGCAGAATACCACTTGGGGTGCTACTTCATAATACACAGCGCTAGATACAAAAGAACGACCTCTAAATGTGTCATTTGTAAAACAATCTCGTTGATTTTCTGAAATCAAAATAATAGTTGTCCCATAATTGCATCAAAATGAAAAGCTTGGAAGCGACACAACGAGATTTGATCATTTGTAGAAATCCAATTATGGAATCTTGTCAATTTAGACTCCAATGCACATCAGATAATCTAAGCATCAAATTTACACAGAGAAAAACAGCTTAAAAACGTCAACATAAAGTTGGTGATTCATAGGGAATAGTTAGATATGAATAATAACCCAAAGGTTTCCAAAGTATATATGACCATTTAATTCCTTAAATGTCCTTTCAAAATATATGTATGATTTCTAAAATCAACAGTTGCAAAACATGCCAGACCATTTAAATCTCCAAATAGTCGCCAAAACATATAACATAGGACCACAAGATTTTCCCCGTGATAAAGCAAGACATCGAACAATAACAAACATATAAACACCCAGTGTATGAAACAACAAATGCAGACAACACGAAACCCTTATTAAGTGTCCTAAGCTCATTACACTGAAGCACTAACAATCTTTCTTTCATAATATATATATCTTTCTTGCAATAATATATATTGCAATTTCTGCCCCGATTAGATGTCTAACCCGAAACATCCCCAAATTCGACATGCTATAACGTTCGTTCCCGGTGATAGCTAGTCACCCGAACGGGGAGGTCGTTTCCCAAATAGATCTATTCATAACATTCGCGCTCACATAATGTAATTCACAACTACATCTATGCAATTGACAGTTCATGATAAAGGGGCTCAACTTGGGTTATCGCTACTTAGGCAACACGTAATCATAATATAAAATTGATCCACTTGTGTCCATTTATAAAACAATGCATGTTTTCACTCCAAAAATATATAAAACATTTATCCATAACGAGTAAAAGTGAGGCTATGAAACTCATAATATCCTTTAAAAACAATCACATTGTTATAAGATGACCCAGTAAGTAAAGAGTTTGTAGACAAGCATGTATTCCCCCTCGCGGGTTTATAAACATTCAAAAGATTGAAAAGCGAGGTTATGAACTCACATTGATGATGAAGAACGATCGACAGATAGGCATCTAATATGCACAACACGAACGGAAGACGAAGCGGCTCGATCAAGAAGTTGCAACTAATCTTAACGGCTAAGATCCACTAGCCTAGGATAATATATTTGGGTTTCCCGATGAATGGTTACATCAACGCTACACGTTGATGAAGATTTAGATTTAACGTTGTAATGGTTTGGTGGTTGGTTAAATAAATAAATTGAAAATATACGCAAAGTGTGTAATATATATTCTTTATATATTACTTATGAAAAATAACCCTTATATAATTCCTACCGTGAATTATATAACAAAGACAATCAATCCAAAGATTAATGAAAAGTATAATATACCTTGCAGGTATTATATAATAAGTGTGAATAATTAATTAAACCAATTAGTTTGACAACCATTTAATTAATGAAAAGGCTTTGTACAAAGGTTGACACATGTCTTAACGTTATGAATTAATCAAACCATGTTTGTAACAGTTTATAATCATTATAAAATATAAATAATATTTTATAAAATATATTTCGTTTCTTCGACGGGTCGCGTCTAAAACAGTTCGTCTCATTGTAAAAGTATAGTTTTCGTTCGTTGTCAGGTTATTATACAGTTATATTTTAGTATATCTTTAAAATATAACTTAGTTCCTTTATCGGTTTATAGAATAATAGCAGTTTCAGTGAATCGTAAATATAGTAATTTATATAAATTTCATCATGAATTCCCCGTTTATATAACGTTTTCCATTTTTCGCAAAACTCGACGTTTTCCATATTCAATATATATGTTGCAATTGTTAACGTGTTAATATTTCAAACACTCGCGTTTTTAGATATAATATATTTATATATTTTATTATATCTAAACTAAACCAAATAATAAACATTATATTTATTTAACCAATTTAAACCACCAATTTAGTCCGGTTTTTATAATATAAAATCTCACGTTATATTTATTAACCGATTGGCTAAACCAAACACACCCTTTATATATAAAACCAAACGAACCCTTTTCGTGAAGTATAAACCAAACGCACCCTAACGTGTGAAACTCGAGAACCAAACGCCCCTTGGTGATTTCTGCCCCAACCAAACGCACCCCTAGTTGTTTTCTACTAAGCCAAACGGACCCTAGTGCGAGATAGAAAAACCAAACGCACCCCTTGGTGCCACATAACAACCAAACGCAGCCTCTTTGCTGCTGACCCGGACCCCAAACGCACCTAATTCCGTGCTATAACAAACCAACCGCACCCTTGTGGTTCGGTTGTCCAACCCAACGCACCCTAGCTGTTAAAAACAGTAAAACAAACGCCCCTCGTGGCTGTTATAATTTACCAAACGCACCCTTGGTGGTTATGTCCAAACCCACCCGCACTCTTTTCTTTATAACCCAAACCAACGCACCCTGGTTGGTTTTTCTGTCGAGCCCAAACGCACCCTTGCTGGTGGAAACCACAAAACGAACGTACCCTTGTGCGTAGCTGAGACACAACCAGCCGCACCCTTGTGGTACGGTGGCTGTCACCGAACAAACACCCCTTGGTGTTGGTGTTTACCTACCGAAACAAACCACTCCTTGTGGTGGTTGTCGTCGGTAAAACAAGGAAGGGGGAATGGCGAGTGAGGGCGAGTGACTATGGGGAACGGGTAGATCCGGTGGAGAGGAGACTTTTTGGTGTTGGCCGGAAAAGTCCGCCGAAAAAGTTTTCCGGCGGCGGCAACTGGTGGCCGGCGGTGGGTGGCCGGATATTGAGAGAGAGAGAGTGAGGAAGATGAGTGTGTGTTATATTTTGATAAAATGAAAAAAAATGATATAACTTTATATTTATATAAAAGTATAAAAATAAAGTGTAAGGTTTATAATAGATTAGGGTTAAAACTGAAAATATTACCACAGGGACTAAATGTGTAATTGTTGAGAAACTTTTATAAAATAATGGTTCGAGACTCGTTTGAACTAGTTAACGGTTGATTCAAGTCACGAAACTTGCGCCATTGTTTTCCAAATCATTTTTCCAATAACAATGAGTATTTACACGATTTTATTTCATAATTGTTTCATAACATTTATTTAAAATGTTTGTTATTCATTTATATATTTTTCCGATAAACTTTATCCGTAAAATGAATTTTAACTTCAATAATTGCGTTTTTAACAAACGTTTTCGATTAACAATATAATTAATTTATTAAATATTTTTATTTAATAAATTATGATAATTAAATATAAATTTAATTATTTTGGGTCGGCACGCGTTGTGCTCAAAATTTTGCGAGGACATTTCAGTCACCTTCTGACTGTTTTCGGATCTCGGTCAAAACTAAAAAGTTGTCAGGAATGTCGTTTTACATCAAATTGCTTTAGAGTCCGAATAATGAAAACATGATTTAGCTGCTCGTTTTTGATAATTCAACCTAGGAATAACTTATATCTCCTTTAAAATTCCAAAAATTCTCGGATGTCACACATGGGCTTCAAAGTCTGCATGTCTTTATGTTGGTAGAGAAGAGATATCCTCTTACACCTGCTACAATCACAGAGATGCTGAATAAGAAGTTGCAAGCTCATCATTGGAATGAAATGTGGTATCAGCTTCTTAAGCTCATCATAAAGCAACTCAAGAATCAATGAAGTATTTTGCAGCATCCTCCTGGTGATTATGAAGCTATTAATGAAGAAACTTGAGATTTTGAAGATAAATATCAAGTTTAGGGGAGGATTGTTGTGATTAAAAGACTTCATGATGATCTTGAAGTTATTGCTGCTCAGGTTAGAGTTACTGCAGCTAAGCAAAACTTAGTGAT
>BQNB010169141.1:0-13814 GCA_026074375.1 Tanacetum coccineum
CCCATAAGCTCATCCAATTCAAGCTTATTATCCACAAAAGGCTGAAATACCAAATCTTGAGTAATGAAACAGTAACTTACATAAAACCATTTTGAAAACCTTAAATGAGTCTAAGATGGTTTTATAAGCTTATAAGAGCTTATAAACAAGACTTGTAAATAGTTTAAAACTGAAATGCACAAAAGAGCTTAAAAGGACAGATTTTCATAAAACATAAATTTCATTCAAAACATTAAAAGATTACAAGGCTTTTGAAAGTAAAATGACAGAATTTAATTGACATAAAAACACTAATAGTAAAATTATACTACTCCTAAAATTACACTAGATACCTTTACAATGAAAATCAAGTCCTATTTATATAGAAAATATTGCACAGAGGTGTGCTTCTTGTGTTTGTTGTGTGAGGAGAAATCAAACCTTAATAATAGCCATCAATTTATCTTGTTCTCCAAGCCAATTCATCACAGCTTTTGATTTGATGTCCTTGCCTCATCGTCCAATCAAACCTCCTAGGATTGCCAAGGTGGCCTTGTCTTCATCTGGGGGTGGGGTTTGTCGTGGTGTAGGGTAACCGTGAAGAGGATGGGTGAATAACATGGGCGGGAAAATGAATTGGGTACTATTTGTTTATTTTTTATGGGGTTATGGAAGAAAAGGATGTGGGGTGTAAAGGGTTATTGGATGTAGGGATAAAACAAGTTAGTCCTTAAGGACTAATGATGCAAAGGGGTAAATGGGTAAAGGGTTAAGTAGGTTAATAAAGTTAGGTTTGTGTAATGGGACTGTTAAGTATGGTTGGGCCAAGGTTTATAGGTATTGGGCCTTTTTTAATTTAAATGAAATTCGGGCCATTTAGATTTAAAAGGGTTATGGGCTTATAAAACTTATTAGTTTTATAGATGAAGGCTTAATGGGCTGACCCTGCCCATTAAATGGGTGTGGGTTGGTCCATTTAAGATTTTTTCGTTTTGGCTTCGTCTTGACTTTTGACTTTTTGATTGACTTTGACTTTGACTTTTTCATGCTCTTTTCGTTCCCGTGCTCGGTTTTGTCGATTTTGGCTTCATTTTTGTCTTTTAGTGAATATCCGGTACCTGCACAGTAAATAACACAAAACAAGCATATATTTGGCATTTTATGTCCGTTTTTAGTCATTTGGGGTCGTTTTATTAGGTAAAAAGTATGTGTATTTAAACACATAACCAAATTCTCGACCATAGTCTTTGATAATACACTAGCAGCAATCCCGTTTGAACCCACGGTATGTCCTCCTAACGAAAACGAGGTAGATTTCAGAATTTCATTAGACGAATCCGATGATGAAGATTACACGGTCATTTTGATGAAAATTCATTTTCGTATAAAATAATTTCTGTTAATGATTTAAAAACGGATTTGGGAAATGATAAACCTTTGTCGCCCAACCCTACAGTTGATTATTTTGATGATTTAGACTACTTTAAAGATTTTGAAAATGAATTTCCAGCCATTGTTTATAACGATGGCTTAACGTCTAAATCAGATCTTGAAATTAAACCTCTAGTAAGCACTGAACGTATCGATGAATTTAATTTAGATGATGAAGCATCATTGTCTAAGTATGATAAAGAGATTGTTTCGCATTTCAATGATCTATTCAACATCATTCATCCCGATGATTCAAAATCGGAAAAATACAATGATGATAACGATATCAGTATAATACAGTCATCTGAGGGTAATGAAATTACACATGGGAAAAATGGGCTTTCTAAAACAAGTCATGATAAAATCATTAAAACTTTTGAAACATGAAGTTTTGTCATGAAATTAAACATCGTGATCTGGGAATATTACGTAAACAAAATGCTATTCTTTCTTATTATAAATTTATATGTGCCATTTGGCATTTCGTTCGACCCTAAGCGGTATTACAAGGATAGTTGTCAT
This sequence comes from Tanacetum coccineum, assembly GCA_026074375.1. Classification (NCBI taxonomy): domain Eukaryota; kingdom Viridiplantae; phylum Streptophyta; class Magnoliopsida; order Asterales; family Asteraceae; genus Tanacetum; species Tanacetum coccineum. Next base: position 1,933 of record BQNB010169141.1, read on the forward strand.
ACAAAATTTGCGAAGGCCAAGGTATGCTCTTCTTTGTTAAAACTTTGAAAATTGGTGTCCATACGACGTAAATAGGTATACCTATACGCCATATCAGTTTAATGTCTGATACGTCGTATCAGACAAATCCCAATACGGCGTATCGAGCGTGGGTATAAAAACCCAGCTAAATACGCCGGATCGTTTCACACACACTTTTTACTCACAATCAAAAATAATTTCACCGCGCACTTTGATTTCAAAAATCACCCGTGTTTCTATACATTTCTTGCATCATAATCAAACGGTATGATTCAATTTACTCCTTTATTTCTTTTTCGATTATGAATTAGAGTTAGGGTTTAGATTAGGGTTTATATGACTAAGATATGTTTCCCCCCTCCTTTTAGATATTAGACTTAGTAAAATAACGCGTTGATAATAAGATTGATGTATAATGGGGGTCAAATAAGGGGAAATCCCCTTTTGATTTTAAACTGCAGAAGCAATACGGCGTATTCAATTTCATTGAAAACGACGTATTGAATCAATTTTTACCCAAATTTTAAACCTCAATACGTCGTATTCAGTTAAGTGGATACGCCGTATTGACCTGATATAAAGGACTATACTTTAACTCTATACGCCGTATCCTCTCAAAGACATACGGCGTATTCAACTCAGACCCTTACATACGACGTATCCTTATATGAATACGCTGTATTATACCTCACACAGAATGATTACTGATTTAGTTAATTTTTCAGATATGACACCATTACCAGCTGCTGATCAGAGACACCCATGGCTCAGATATCAGATTCAGGAGTACACTAAGGGGATTAGGCTTAGTTACGAGCAGTGGCTCGAGACGATATGGAGCAGACCGGTTAACCAGGTTTACGTATTAAATTTTGAGGGATTGACTCCAGAGATGAGGCAGGACATGGCAGTGAGGTTGAGGATGGTGTATTTTGAAGAGGGGCATTAGGTGTTCGTGAGTCATGCTTAGAGGAGACTATTTGGGATTCGAGCACCTTTGGTATGAGAGTTTATTCTAGAGTTTCTCAACACTTGTAGGATGAGCGATACAGAGATAGGATTGGATGTTGCAGATACGCTGTGTTTTCAGTTAGGAGGTGTTAGGAGGAGGATGACACGAAGATAGTTTATCTTGGCATTGGGGTTACACACGGAGCAAGAGATGGTTGAGGCTGGGTTTGGAGCCTACTGGGCTGGCAGTGATAGATTGATCCTCGACAAGGGAGATCTCAGGGATTATTGGATCGAAATTTCTTCTGGCAGAGACTTCTTGGGCCCCGCTCCTTCTTATGTTCTTATTCAAGACCCTATGAGGAGACTATGCCACAGGATAATTGCTTATAGTATTTCTGGTAGGGGGCAGGCACCTAAGAAGGTGATCGGTGTTGATCTCTTCTACCTCCGCACATGGACCATGAGACTACTAACGTCCCACATCTATTAGCGCAATATTTGTTTAGGCATGCGGAGGGGAGGAAGAGCGGGGCTAGGCTGTCAGGGGGCACTTTATTGGGCGTTTGGCTATGCATTTTGGGCTTGTCAGTGACGAGGGATTAAGAGGGCTACATGTAGTCACCCGAGAACTCCCATTGATTGATTTACATAAGCTAGAGAGGCTCCACATCTGCACGAGGTACGGTGACACATGGGCTCGGGTAGCCCAGGGACCAAAGAGGCAGCAGGTGCCCATGGGGCCGATGAGGCTGGTCAGGCAGCTGAGGAGGTTGCTTAGGAAATTCCAGAACCAGCACAGGCACATCCACCAGCTCCACAGCCCCGTACCATGTCACAGAGGATCAAGAGGATCGAGGAGGAGGTGCACGACATACGGCGTGATGTTGTAGGCCTGCGATGCATTGTCGAGAGCTTTACCACTGAGCAGTCTAGAGTCTCCACCTGGCAGATCACCTGCATGACACAACTTATGGACGCCAACGACCAGACTTATCATCCATTCGACAGCACCCTCGTAGGTAGCTCATAGTTGTCCTTGCAGAGGCATGTCAGACCGAGGACAAGCGATGCTAGTACCTCCGCAACTCCTCATACCGATGCTCAGCCCGACCCTTAATCTCTTTCCCCTTATGTTACTATATTTTGTTGATCTGTACTGTATATTACACTTATGACACTTGATTGCCGATTCCCTTTTAATGTATATTATATGATGATCGGTTTGTTTGTGTGTGATAGAATCAAGACTGGCAGTAAGTTCAGCAACACGACTCATTGATTGATTACATGTTTAAAATCCTAAAATAATTACTTGAAGAATGAAAAAAGGAATGGAGAAAAAGGTTAAACTTAAAGACCAACTGAAACAAAAGTGCTTCCTGGGAGACAACCCAGTCATTTTAATTGTTTTTCGCATTTTAATTATTTGTTGCACGAGTTTGTCTTCCTAGACACTCTATACGGCGTATCGAACCCCTCTGGATATGGCGTATATAGATGTTTGGACGTTATCAGTTTTTAAAAATTAAATATTTAATTTCCAGTAATTCAATTATTTCTACAGGAACAATACGACGTATCTTAGGGTTTGGGATACGGCGTATTGGTCCCTGTACAGTTGTGTGTTTAATTGTTTTCTTGTACCATTATAGCGAGATAGAATTTGCACTTGTCTTCTAATCTATTATACAGGACCTTGCTGAAACTATGATATGGTATATGCTGAAAAAGACATGTGTTGAACTTATCCGGACATGCTGAAGCCCTAGTCAACATACTTTTTGCTTAAGGACTCATCTTGGAGAATTATCACGAGCAAAACATCAGGGAGTTTTCCGTTCTTATTCTATTTTCCTTTATTATTTCATTGTTTTATCTATACAACGAGGACGTTGTATAATTTAAGTGGAGGGATGGAGAATTAGAACGTACTTGTCTTCTTTTTTACAAAATAACATGCAAAGTGCTTAAAAATGGCCAAATTTAAAAAAATTAGCATGACTTTTGTAAAAATTACTAGTTACATTACCTAGCGCACTATAACCTTTGATACATATTATGAGAATTAAGCCTATTATGTTTCCAACTGTCTACTAAAAATTCCATAAAATTATGAGTGTGCCGGTGATGTAGTTGACTTTAGAACTTGGCCTGGTATATCACTAGAGACGCCATGATTAGTACTATGGATTTAGATGAAAGAACATGTTCAACTGATAAATTTCTAGGATTTAACCAAATAGCCTACATGTAGTAAAATAACTATCCACACTGTTTAGTTAACTCCCGTGTAACCCTTGATTACTCTCATTTTTAGAGTAAAATCCCTTAGAACAACCTGTTGAGCCATTTCTTTCTTTTTCTACACCATATTATATGTTTCGTTACACCTTTGCACCTTAGCCTACCGTGTAGATTAAGCCTATTTACCAATGTTGCTAGTTGCTTTCGTGTAAAGTTTTGTATTTTCGGTGTCAAAGTGAAAATTTTCTATCTCTGTAATGGTCGGAAAATTGCATAATGCAATGGGAAAAATATGTAGCTTGTAAGTTTCGCTACTTTCGCGATTATGAATCATGTCCAAAGAAGAAGTGTTACAAGGAAAAGATTATCCGGATGAATTATGATAGTGAAGACGGTGAAACTAAACCGAGGTTTATGATGTATTATTGAAAAAAAATGGAAGAAAAATAGTTGGTTCAAAAGAAGTTTATGCCGAAGGAATTACTTAGAAGGATCGATTATTCGTTAATACATTACAAAAATCAATGATGTAAAGTCTTGTAAAAAGTGGCCGATATCACCACTTATGTAAAAGTATGTAAAGAGCGGGATGTAAGGGAAGTTGACCGTTATGGGAACGCCAACTGAGGTTGTCTTTGTCATTTTTGTGATCGAGGCATTTGTCTATATGTTCGAGTCTTTGTCATGGAACGGTCGGAAGAAAGTTACTAGCAACTGTACCTTATCTGTTGGCTTAATCTATTTGTTTTGCAAATTTGACTTAACACCCATTTTACTTCCCTTTTCTAGCAACTAACCTTAGTGTCTACTTGAATGAGGACTTGTTCGAGCATGCATGTCTATTCCGTCATTACGGTCATGTATGCATGTCTCAGCTATCTTGTTGGACGATGAATTTCGATGAAAGTTAGAAGCTCCCTACCCTATATCATTCTTCATCCTAACCGCTGGTTAAACACGAACAAGGATGTGTTCGGATTGTATATGTCTATTCCTTTGTTACGGTCGTGTATGTACGAAACAGCTGCCTTGTTGGTGTGGTACTTATGGTGAAAGACTGTTGAATGATCATACCGTAAGCCTTCTTAACCCAATTTAGCTTTTGACTTGTTCTTCCTTAGCTTTACACCCTAAATGTTACACCCTAGATTACGCTTGTATAATTACAATGTTACACCCTAGCTTTACACCCAATTTAGCTTTTGACTTGTTCTTACAAGCGATCGAGCAATTGAGCGTACTACTTAAATGTTACACCCTAGATTAGTTGATTGATCTGACTGTTTTCATTTCCATATTTCGTGAGGAGCTTGGTTATGTACAGGTGATTAGGACAAAACGATGCTTAAACAGGAAATCCTCAACTCCGGTTGGGACACATTTTCATAAGCTAAACTTTTTCTAAAGTCTACTTTAGGACAAGTAGGATTCAAGTGGGGGGATATTTGATGACATAAAATAACGTCACTTTATTATATCATTTATCCCATCTATTTTGCCCACTTTTATATAATTATTGCATTATTTGATACTTAATTGTTTTAAAGTTGATAAATACAGTAATCCAGGATTGTTTTGTGAAGACAAGCTAAATGGCGCATAATTTGGAGCTAAAACAAAGACATTTGAAGATTGCTGAAATTTCACTAATACGCAGTATCCAACTAAAGAGATATGACGTATCTGCGCCAAGACTTCACAAGAAAACGCGTTTGACCAATTCCTAATATGGCGTATTCACTCTGTCTACATACGCCGTATCCATGAAGATAACTATTATAAGATACAGTAAATCAAGTAAATTGGGAATAATATCAAAGATTTATTACGAACGTAACACGCACTCCAAGGAATCCAGCCTAATATGCCGTATCGACCTTGCTAGATACGGCGTATCGAGTCTTTTTTAGACACTATAAATAGAAGACTAAAAAATGAGTTTTCGGTGTGCAATATCACATTCTTTATACCATACTCACTAAAACATGAATTTTAGAAGAGAAGATCAGCCACCAAGGTCAAGCATTGATCACGAATCCATAGAAGACATCGTGTAATTTTTACTCTCTTAATCGTTCGATTTCAATTGTTTGATTACGCTTGTATAATTACAATGGTTGTGGGCTAATATACTCAGGTATTAGCCATCTTAATGAAAGTTCAATGTTTGGTTTGTTTTAAAATTAATTTCTTAATTTATCGTTGATTGTTTAATTATGTTTATCACCTCATACTTGTTTATGTGTTTGAATATGCGACCTATCATTCAACTGGATCTAATGATACAGACCAAGTAATCTAGATACCGGGATAGCTCTCCATATCATGTTTCATATTACTAGACCAATAGGATCACAAATAACGTTCTGTCTTTCTCTTTGAATTATAAGCTTAGTTGGACCGGTAGGTGACCCGTTTATGTTTCAACAATCATGCTCTTAATTTGCTGATAAAGATTGGAATAGTAGACTACCAGTATATAAAACACCGTCAAACAATAAGTGGGTAAAGTTCTGTTAGCCTAGGGTTTTAACAGGATCACCATTGCTTTAATTCTCTAAGATAGATTATAATTAAACTAAAGGTTGCTTTATGTGGATGCGTTAATTATGACATGATTAATCGTGTCTAGGTCTTAGGATGATATCCTGCCTAAGTCTTAAGAATGATATGCCGCTTCGAGATAAGTAAATCATTGCACTAAAACAAACAAACCAGCATTGAACCGGATTTAATATGGCTAACATAGTTTTCTATCATTTGGCTTGTACCGCTCTTCTATCTTCTAATTTTCTTCTTTTGTGTTTATTGTCTATTGAATTGGTATTTGTTTCCACCAAACCTGTGCTAGTCTCTCAGGCTGAAAACCTCCATATCATTAGATAACGTACATAGCATAGGTTTAACCAGTAAATAAAATAATTAAAATATTGATAGAATATAGGATTAATGTTCCACTCTTAGTGTTCGACACCCTACTTATCGCGAACTCCATCTTGACCGGGTACACTGCTCGTTAAAGTATTGTTTTAGGTTTGTCGGCTAAATATAAATTTAAAACTTGATAATCAAATAATTGACCCTATACGACAACACATCATCTGGGCACAATTTCTAGTTAGTTTCGCCATTTTGATCGTAACTCATTCATCCGTAATGGTTACGACTCTATCCAAAGAACCACTTGGTCCTCATATGTTGTACCCTTCGCCTATTTAAAAACCCAGTAGCCTCCAAGTCAAATAAAATTTGTTACAAGCCTAACTATCTGTATTACAAATTCAAGATACACATTAAGTTTGTTTCTACGGTTTTCGTCGTATCTTTACCATCCAGAAGAGTTGGTGATGAAGTGTCATTTTATACACTTTTTTGGGGTCGTTTAACCCCCTAAATCGTTCATTTATGCCCAAAATAGGTACTTAATCGTTCCTGTTTAGGTATTTTGCATTTGGAAGACATTTAGAAGAATTGAACGTGACTTGTGCTCATTTGGAAAAGAAACGGACAAGACTACAAACCTACACCAACATCACTTAAGATAATGTTCTCAGCAGTTGGAGACGGCGTCACCAATACAACGTGACGCCGTCACAATTCAACCCATAACGGCGTCAGAGATTTGGCGACGGCGTCATAATGTATCCAACCTAAATAAACCTTAGAAGATTCTAGATAAAGATGATCATTTGACTTGCGCGCGAAGTACCAAATATTGTTTTGATCATAACTCCTTCATACGAACTCGGATTTCGACGATTCAACAGCTCACGCGTTTAGAACAAGAAAATCTACAACCACGTAAAATATGTCGTTGTGACGGTGGTATGTGTCAAAATACACATACCTTTTACCTTGAAAAACGAACCCAAATGACCAAAAACATAATAAAAAATGCATATATATGTTTCTTTTTGTGTTTGTGTATGTTCAGGTACGGATATATGAAAATGGACAAAAGAAAATACAAAACAGACACTAACGAGCACGAGAATGAAAGAGGTCGAAAAATCTGAAGCCGAAGGCGTTCCCGTCTTTTACGAACCAACCCGGGCCCGCTTGGTGGGCCGGGTCAGCCCAACTCCTAATCTAAATAAGCCAAAACCCTTCTATAACATCCCTTAGCCCAAATCCTTTTATTAAAATCCCTTGGCCCAAATGAATAAACCGAAAAGCCCAAGTAAAACCCTATGTTATTTGGTCAACATATATTAACGGGTCAACGAGTCAAGATAAGGGTCAAAATTACTATTTCACTATCCCTTTTCCCTCCATATCACTTTTATAGGGCAAGTATCGACCATGGGTAAAATCCTTCCATTTACCCACTCCTTATGAGCTTCTAAAAGGAAAATCTGACACGCCTGACACTCGTTTAGCCACGTTGGCGATCCTAAAGCTTTTTATTGGTTGATCCAAGGGCCAAGATTTGATAGATTGAAAGTCGGTTATAATTGGAGGGATAGGATTAAAGCAAAGGGAGCGTACTGAAGGCTAGAACATTCCTCATATCACTATAAATAGAGAGGAGATCACACAGTATAGGGCATCTAGGAGTAGGATTAGAGTAGGAGTAGTGTAGAATAGCTTATAGCTTATTTTTCCAGCTTATTGTCATTTATTATATGTAATTTCCTTTTCAGCAATGTAATCTCCTTTTTCATTTAATAAAATTCTGTTTGAGCTTAAACTTTCCTTTTTCATTTATGCAAAAGTGGTTTCAGTTTGTTACTAATAAGCTGTTAAGCTATTAATAAGCTACATTACTCTCTCTAAAGTTCATTAGCTCAAATAAGCTTATCTAAGCTTGTTTGAGCTTGGTTATTCAGTTACTAAAGGAAAAGGTTAAGGTGTTTGTTTTTTTAAGCTAATATGGATGATAAGCCAATCCGGGAAGGGCTTATGGGTCTTTCACAGCTTATTTTCATAAGCTGAGCTTGTAGATTAAGCTTGAAAAAGCAAATTTTATCCCTGTTTTGAGCAAGGGATTAAGGTACACTTCATTTTTACTCTTTTTAGCTTACTTTACATGCTTATTGTTTATCTGCTTATTTTACTGCTTATTGTTTCTTATTTTATGCTTAATTTGTTTTTAAGTAGCTTAATATGTCTTTAGCTTAAAATTTTGCAAAAATCTCTTTCTTAATTAGTTAAAACTGCTTTCATAATAATTAGTACTGCTGTCATAAGCAGTTAGTACTGCTGTTGGTTTGAGCTTATTTCTAGGGCTTATTAGATTAGAATTTTTTGCTTCTTAGTCATAGGTTTAATCTGTTTTTGCTTAAAAAAAGAAATTAGAGATCTGATTTGCTTTAAGAATAAGTTTTCATATCATAAAGGGGTGTTTGGCATAACTGCTTAATCAAGCTTATTGGCTTATTCAGACTTTTAAGTTTGCTTGTAATGCTTTGTTTAGTTTAGGTTAGCTTGTCTCTTCAATTGTTTTAGGTTCCTAGCTTATTAGGACTTGATCTTTGTTAAGGAGAAAATTTAGCTTTTCTAAATCTGATTTTCATATCCATGCTTGCAGATGGTTTGCATATCTATTTTTTATGAAATTTGTTATTTCCAGCTTTATTTAGCTTATTGGTGTACTATCTCCATTTGTTCTTAGGTAACTACTTTTCAAAATGCTTATAGGGTCTTTAAAATAAGTTTTAAATAGCTCTTTCAGTGCTAGTTCAAGTAATGGTTGCTGTTTGTTCCGCAAAAAGCTTTTCTAGCTTATTCTCTTAGTCATCTTCCTTAATTTCTTCTTATTTTAGTTCTTTAAGTGTTAGACTTTATATGTTTTTGGTTTTTAGCTTTTTACTAGTGCTTAATTGTCCTAAATTTTAGCTTAAAAAGTAGCAAATGTCCATTTAGGTTTCTTATTGAATCTGTTGTCCTTATACCTTTAACTGCTTTTTTCCATCTTATTTAGTATTCCTTTTAGCTTTTCTCTTGCTTTTTAGTGAAAATTAGTTATAGTAGTTTATCTGTTTCTAGTCATTTTTCATTTCCAAGTGCTTGTTTGTTCTTAATTTGAGCTTAAAAATGTTAGGTTGCCCTTTAAAACTGACAGTTTTAAGTTTCATTGAAATTAAGCTCAAATAAGTTTTTCAGCTTATTTAGTTAGCTAAATCTTTGTTACATTTGCTTAATCGGTTTAAGTATTCAATACTTTCTAGTTTTTAGCTTTTAATTAGCTTATTTTATCTTAAAATTTTAAACAGTTAGCTTATTAGTCATTAAGTTTAGTTTAGCTATTCTGCAATTTTTAGTTCAGCATTAACCTAGCTTATTAATAAGTTTTGTCAAAAGTGTCTTTATTAAATTTGCTTATTTTTAGCTTAAGTTTAAATGTCAAAAAGAAAATTTCAAAAATAAAATGTTTCATAAAAAGGCAAGGTCACAGGATTCGAACCTGTGACCTGCCCTTCACACACTCAACATATTTAACACACACTCCTTCACCAACTCGCCCTTGGGACTTTTTCAAACTATCTTTGCAACATTTAATTCATATAGTCACTTTCAGTTTAGCTTATCCGAGCCTTATTGCTTTTTCATTAAGTAAATTTTCAAGCTAGCATTTTTCTTAGATTCTAATCAGTCTTAAGTACTTTTCATAATTTTTCTAGAATTTTTAGGTTTAGTTTAGTATTTTTAATTAATTTTCTAGATTAAATTAGTTTTTAATTCATAATAAATAATATAAAAGTCAAAAAAAATATAATTCTTTTTCTGAAAATTTTATTTTGTCATTTAGGATTTATAAAAATTAGATTTGAAGTTGTAGGGTTTAAATTTGCTTTAATTGCTTAAATGTCGCGTTTTCTTTAAATCCCGTTAACGTTTTCGTGTTCAATTTTTAAATTGCCTTATATGTTTACGTGCTTTACATGTTTTATTCGTTTTCATTAGTAGAATTAGAAACCAAATCAAAAAATTTTAAACCATTCAAATCGCGCGATTACGGACTTAACCGATTCTCAATTCACGCTTCGCCGAGGATAAACGACCCGGGAGGTTTTTGAGACAACTTTGGTTAAAAGTTTGTTTCTTAAATCCGATGGAAAATACTTACTATACTATAATTGTTTACATCCTAATATACTTATATTATATATAGTATGTTTGGACCGTAATCAATTTTTGGCGCCGTTGTCGGGGAGGTGTGTTACGATTATCGTGTTTCGTTTGAAGATTAGTGTTTTGAAGACCCTTCCTCATGAAGTTATCATTTTCAATTGTGAATATTTTCTCCTTAAAAAAAGAAACCATAAAAATACAAAAATATTTTACACTTCTATTCTTATTTTCTTTTATTTTATTATTAAAAATAACCGTTTGTTAATCGTTGTTACGGCTCACCTTTAGGATACAAACTATAAGAAAAGTTTAAGGAGAGTCAATCCAACAAACTTCGACTCAAAAGGAGAAGGGTTTCTAAAATGCCTTGCGCTTACCAGCTCCTCCGCTTTTTTTGTTCGTTTTTCTAAAGAGCTACCGTGCACCTTTGATTTATCGGAACCAAAAATATTTCTTCTTATTTAAAATAAATAAAAATCCAAAAATATTCTCCGTAACCTCAAATCCGTTTAATTCTTTCTTCTTATCCTCTATATTGTTTAATTCTAATGACGTCATATTACCAACTTAGTTGCTACGGGTGTGGAGGTCCTTTAGACGGTTCGATTTGTCGACAATGTAATTGCGAAAGGTGTGTAAATATGCGTTATGGAGAAATTTGTTTTCATTGCAAGTATGATACAAATCCGAATTCTCTCAATTTTTCCGACTACCCTCCACAACCCCAGTACGAGATGAATATTTGTGAGTTATGTGGATGCTCTTTATGGTTACGATTGTCCACCTCAAGTTCTGTTTGTTTACAATCAGAACCTGTGTTTCGATCAAAACTTCGATAATAATTTTCCACTAACTTCACCAAATTTTTCACAACAAAATCTTGTTTGTGAAAACTACGGGGGTCCTCATGCGACTTTTCAGTGTCAACTGATGAACCAAAATTTCAATTATTCTAATTCTTTCGGTTTTGACCAATATCAACCCTCGCAATTTTCCGTCACTCATCAACTTCCTCAAAAATCGAATAAGGATATGTTGCTAGAAATGGAAAAGCTAATAAAAAATAATCGAATCCTTTTTAATAGCAATATTTTTCCTTATGAAGTAATGAGTATGAGATTCTTGTTGGCTAAGGAAAGAATTCTCAAATTAATTCAAGATTGGAACGAAAAGCAAATTAAATCATGGAGTTTTCTGGAATTGCTATTTCAACTTTTGAATGATTCACAAACTATTAATGAAAGTTTGAAACAACGTGAAGAAAAGCGTATTGAAAATGAGCAAGCAGCTAATCTAGCAGTTCAGAAAGAGCAGGAGGAGCAGGCGGCTCAAAGTTTTACTCTAAATTGGAATTTTCCTATGATTGACGATGATGAGGAGTATTCTATTCAATTTAAGGAATATACTACAGAGATCGTCTAAAGCAATCACACCCGACTTACCAACCGAGGAGCCCGATAACTCTCTAAGTATGGGGGACGAGCATCTTAACACTATTCCGAAAACAAAATCGTCTAGTGTTAAGAACCTTGTCCCAATCCCAAGTGAGTCCAAGGGTATTTCTGACGATATTTGTGATGTGCGTCTTG
>BQNB010169142.1:0-13814 GCA_026074375.1 Tanacetum coccineum
TTACATTTAATCTCATAATTCTGAAATTCATATTTCTCACCCCAAGCCAATTCATTTTTTTCATGTCTAATAATCCTGGATTCTAGTGACTCTAGGGCTATTTCATAACTCTTGATTTCTAGTTTTGCTTTGTTATGCTTTTCTCTTTCAGTATCACGGTTCTTTCGAAGACATTTAAATGATTCAAGACATTTAGAACATTTTTGAACCTCACTGTCGGAAGAACTTGATGAGCTTGAAGAAGAGATAGCCATCAAAGCATTGTTGACTGGTTCTACTTCAAAATCATTGCTCCAGTCATAGCCTCCTAGACCATCTTGAGCCACTAGTGCCTGAGATGAAGATTCAGTTATTTGTGCATTGCTCCTGTCACCATAAGGTCTTCTTCCTTGACTCCTTCCAGATCTACATTCTCTAGTAAAATGCCCTTTTCTGTAATAGTTGTAGCACTTAATCTTTGACTTATCAAGAGAAACATGTCATTTTTCTTTGAAGTCCATATTTCTTCCTGTCCTCTGAATGAACTTCTTAACTCTGATAGTCAACATAGCCACCTACCATCGAAGATCTAATTCCTCTAAATCATCTCCATCCATTTGCTGAAAATCTTCATTCTCAAGTTGAAGACTGGTTGTTGGTTGTGCAAGAAAGGAGTAAGCTATATCATGAGCACTTGGAGTATATGGAACTTGATTAATTCCACCAGCAATACTAACCCCAAAATCTCCACTAGCAGTACTAACTTCATTAGTACTGTTAGTATTCTCAGAGGAAAGAAAAGCCAAGTTCTGAGTATTTGATGAGATAGTTGAAGATTTTTTCATTTCGTCTTCATAAACCCTAAGGTTGTTGTAGAGGTCATCAATATCAATCACATCAATATCTGGCTTATTTCTCATGATCTTGTTATTTGACTCTAAGAAGGAGGAAGACTTCTTAAAAACTTTTGATTAATGTCTTCCTTTGATACATAGGCTCCATTAATTTCCAGTTGACTTATGAGTTTCTGAAATCTATCATAAGCCTTATCCAATGTTTCATTAGATGCGAATCTAGATTTTATTGCAGCCCACAAAAATTTAGCATCAGGAACATTGTGGAACTTGAGGAGGTACTCATCAGGTATTGCTAAGAGCAAGATGCTCTTAATCCTTTCTTGATTCCTTTTAGCTGCCAATTGTTTTGCAGTTTTAGGAACATGAGGACTAGATTGTTCTCCTGAAGGTGTAGCCTCATCTTCCAGATCTCCATTGACAATAATATCCCATAGATTATGATCTGTGTGACAAATGTATTGTCTCATCCTCATGCTTCAGATATCGTATTCTCCCTTCTTAATGATAGGGATCTTTATAGCAGTGATTGTTGGTGGAGGAGTATCTTAATCAGCCATCTCTTTGATTTGTAGTAGTTCTGATTCAAAAGAAGTTCTTCTTTTTTAGAGTTTCCTCACAAGCTCTGATACCACTTGTAGGATCCCTTTGCTTAATGGATCTTAACCTTTAGCTTGTAAAGGGTTTGTTGCCTTAGATAAATCTAAAGTAACAATGATGAAACAATGATTAACCACTATTGATTACGCGGAATTTAATCAACAATGTAAAGAAGAACACAATCAAAACACTTTTATATTGAACTTTGAATATGCCTAGGTTACAGATTACAAACTATGATTACTATATTGATCTCTATGATCTTCTGTAGAACTATGTTTACTAACTATGCCTAGGGATCCTTTTATAGACTAAGGAAACCCTAATGGGCTTTACAAAATGCGTATAAAGATAATGCATATCCTTTCCTAAGATATCTCATGCATATCTTTAACTCTAACTTATTTCTACGTAAGCAGACTTAACTATTACATAAACAGTATTAACTATTTAATACTGCCAGTACTAACTATGATAAACCTTCTACCAGTACTAACTATTATACTAGCAGAATTAACTATAATACTAACAGAATTAAGTCTGTTATACAAAATTCCTAACAGGTGTTTTACCCTACACTTATTTTATGTAAAATACTTTTGATTGTAATTAAGACAAGGTTAAACACAAAACAAAGCATGATAACATGTAATTCAAACATATAAGAAAAATAATGAAAATTAAAAACGCATGACACTCCTAAAATGCATGAAATAAAAGATTGGGTTGCCTCCTAATAAGCGCTTTTCATTATTAAGAAGTCTTCTAGCTAGACTCAGAGTCACTCTCCTTGCATGACTCCTCTGCTTATCCTACTATTCTTGGCTTCAAGGGGTCCTTCAAGATCTAGCCTTTCAATTTTCCAATTATAATCTGGACCATGCTTGTCAATATCTTTATAAAATCCGTCCTCTAAATCTAACGGGCTTTCACATCCTCCCCTAAAATCATCATTGCTAAGTATTACTCTAGATTACAATAGGTCATGTCCTTCACTAGTCAAGTCTTCTATTTTTGGATCTCTATATGTGTTTTAAAAGTCACTTCCTTAATTCTGTCTGTGAACGTGATTAATCCCTTTTGTTTATCAAGTATTAGCTTAGTTGTTTCCATAAAATGTCGTCCAAAAACTACTTTGAGATAAGCTAGGGTCAATGTTTGCCTCAACATTCTTAAAAATGGTGAAATCCATGACATGACTCATATTTCCTACAAACGCATGCATATCATTTCCAATCCCAACAAAATTTAGCCCTCTATGTTCATACTCCTGATTCCTAATGGCATTGTAGTAGGCTAAGGACATAACATTCATGGGAAAATCTAAATCGATATATGCGTTGGCAATGAACTTACGCCCTATCATACATGGAATCTTAAGGTTACTAGGATCCCCCTTTTTGATCCTAAAATCGAAGTTCAATGAACAACTCGGCATTTTCTCTAAAGGTCTCATAGACTGATTCATCGTGTGTATCAACTAAGTCAAGGGGTTGATCAATCCATTCCCCTTCTTATCCTATCTCTCTTTCATCCTTACACGCTTTATCTCCTAAATCACTAGTTTCATTATTACTTCCTATATCCATTGATTCTCCTTCTTCTACTATCATTTTGGAATCCCTTGATTCCTTCTCTAACATTTTCTCAACCCTTACAGTTACGTTGTGGTTATTGCTCTCAGTTTCATTAGGTTCTAAGATCCGGTTTTCCTTAGGTTTATCCTCTTTTCATATAATGGTGATTGTGTTAACAAAATGAACACATTATGGAGAGGAGGAGTTTCCATCTTGTCCTCCTAGAGATGATTGTGCTTGGTATTTTAGGGCAAGTAATTTTGATGGATCCTTGATATTCCCTATTTTTTGGGGTGCCCCATTCTCTTGGTGATTATGGGATACAACATTCGCGTGAACCATAAATTTTTTTAAAACGTCACGAGTGGGTGTATTGTCAAGCTTGTCCGAAACAACCTTTCATAATGTGTTGATTTTATTGATTACTTCATCTTGTTGTTGCTTGAGTTGGGTCCCGAGCTAGACAATCTACCTTCTTGATGAGAATCAAAATCAGATAATACCCTTTTAATATTTTATTGATAATTGGAGGATCCATAGGGCACACTGGAAGAGTATGTTGAGAATGAGCCATTTTGGGGGCTTGTGAAGGTTTGAGTTCGTGCCCAATTGAAGTTTGGTTTATCCTTCCAAGCGTTAGTGGCTTCGTTAAAAAATTTCTTGGCTCTTATCTCACATGAAGAAGCTATTTTGTTCACTTAAATGGATGGTTTAGGAGCAAGATGAGCTTTCATCAAACGTTGGACTTGATTTTCTAGCTAAATAAGATGACGGTCAGATGTACTTGGGACATCTTGGGGCAAAGAGATTGCCTTGACCGGTTTAACGAGGTCTCTTGGGTCATTCCAACTCTCGTAGTCATATAGAGAAAGATTCTCTATAAGTTCCCAAGATTCCTTTGCGCTTTTGTCATGAAGCTTACAACCGGCCGAATGATCGATGGAATGCCTTGTGGCGGAATTAACATGTTCATAAAAGATTTAGACTTGGAGTCAAAGATCGATGCCATGATGAGGGACTTTTTGAAGTAAGTCCTTAAAACGAGTCCATGCTTCGAAAAGAGATTCAGCATTATGTTGTTGGAACAGCAAGATGTCATTTCTAAGTTTGGTAGTTCTTCCGGTAGGAAAAGTTGAGCAGAGAAACGGGTAGTGAGATCCTCCCAAGTGGAGATGGATCTCGCGGGTAAACGTTCAAGCTAATTCCTAGCTTGATCACTAAGGGAAAATTAAAATAAACGCAGTCGCGTCCTTTTCTTATTTTCAACATTAAGGTCAAGTAAGGCCACAAGTTTAAGAAAATCCTTAAGATGTTGATTTGGATCTTCGGACCGGAGTATGTGGAATGCACATCCGTTTTGCACCAACCGGATGGTGTCGGATCGTAGAGGCATCACATTGTTCCCTTCGGAGATCTTAATGGTGTTTCGATAGCCCTTGTGGCTTGGTCGGGAATAATCTCCTAAAGTGCAAGGTGGATTTTCGTTTCCTATGATGGTTAATGAAGAGGAAGGTTTACAAAACAAAGGGAATGAAGAAAAGATAAACTAAGAGAAAGCTACACTAAAAGAAAAAGAAAATATCACTTAATAGGAATCTTATGAGTAGACCTAAGCTAGATAGAATCAAAAACCTAAACTATTCCCTGGCAACGAATCCAAAAACTTGATGCGGTGGGTTGCAACGCAAAATTTTTACAACCCTCCTAGGCAGTGTACCTAACCGTTGTAGAGTAGACTCGGGGGTTATTATCGTTCTCTAGGGGAATAGTTTGGGTAGGCTCGAATTGTATGTTTACTAAGGTCTAAAGGTTGAAGGAAGATTATTTTTGTATTTTTATATTTTTTTAAAGCAAGTAAATCTCGGGTTTTAAGAGGGGGTTGATTAAACTACTAAATTAAACTACTCCTAATTATGCAGAAAAGTAAATTTATGGGAAAAACTCTTATGGTTAAACAAACGTGTCTATCTAATTATGCACTACTCCCTAGTTGTTTTCTCTGATTTTATTGCCCGTCACACTTGTTAATGTAATGTGAAGTATTCCCTAATTCAGCAGCGGGTTGGTCAAGTCCGCTATCTATGTGACAACCTAGATGGTGGTTACCTACAGACACCGCTCACTTCCAATAGTAAATTCACACGTAATAAATACTCAACTCGGAATCCACCAAAAGGTGATCTAGATATGGAGATCTAATCACATGTTTCCTCTAACCTAGCCACCGTTCCCTAGACGTTTATGCTATGATATGAAGATCAAATAACTAGTTTTCTAAAGCCTAGCGCGCACACCATTAACAAGAAGCAATAATAAAATATCTAACAACTAGGTTTCATGCAATCATAAGTAAACACAATTAAAAATAGCCAAGCATGTTAATTGAAAGCGAATAATAATTAATCAAACAACACATAGATATATTGAATGATTAAAAGGGTAAAAGAACTTCACTTCAATTTAACATGGAGTATGAATGAGTACAAAAGGGTTTAAAAACCCTAAATTTCAACCACAATGGCTGCTACAAAGATATCCCACGACACTCTACGTTTTTCCTCCCTAAAATATGAAAAATAAGGTTTGTATATATAGAAAATAGGGTCTGACAGTATCGCAACAAATCCTGACCCCGTCGGCCCGACGAATCTTCTAAAGGCTTTTTAAGTCGGTTACTGAGACGGCGTCACAAATCGTAGTGGCATCGTCTCCCTTCACTTCTGACGGCATCGCAGCATATCCTAACGCCGTCTCCACGCACTGATAAGCCATGTGTTGTGTTTTCGTCTCGTTTCTTCTCAAATCGAGCCAAAGTCACGTGCATTTCCTCTAAATGCTTCCCATATGCTAAAACATCAAAAAGAAACGGTTAAGTACAATTTTTGGGCATATTTGCATGATTTTAGAGGTTAAATAACCTCGAAAAAGTGTATAAAATGACACATCATCACATGTATGTGGACCTAAGACCATCAAATCAATTTTGAAGTCTAGTTCAACTTTTAAAGCTGAAACTCTAAAAGGTGTCACCATAAATAAACCAACCAATCTCTTAGCTCTTGCTACGGGAAAAAAAATTCCAGCTTCCAAAAGCAATTCAGCTCCTGCTGGTAAACAGAAGAATGTCAAAACTGAAGATGACATTCCTTTGTCTGTTGTAATGACAGAACTGAATGACCTAAAATTATAAATTAGGAAAAATCAGTCATATTACTCTAGAAATAACAAACCACAACAGGTTCCTCAAAACTCAATTAAAAAAGGGTTGTAAACTTTGTGGGATGAACAATCATCTCTCAAAAAATTGCTACAAAGTGGTGTTTTGAAAAAAATATGAGAGAACTTATCACACAACTTGTGATCATGCTGAATACATGAGCTCCACGAACATGTCTCAACATCTTAAAAGTCAAGGTGGATCTTCCTCAAGATCTCAAACCTTAAGACCTTTAAAACCCTTTTCACCATGCAAACACTGTGGGTTTATTGATCATCAATCTGATGATTGTTTCAACTACCCCACATGATGTGGAAATTATAACCATGACACAAAGGGTCATAATCGAATCATTTCTCTTAGAAGAGGAATAAAACCTAGAAATCCTCAGTATGTCACAAAAAGTTATGAAACTTGTGGTAGTATAGTTCATACCACAACTGATCACAATGACATTGAGTGGTTTAGAAAAGGTAAAGCACTACAAGCTAAGAAAGTTGAATCATCAAATGCTAATAGATCTAAGACTCCCACCAAGAGGTAGGTTTCTAAGAAAAACTAACCATTTATTATTTGTGTAGAGTGACATCAGGAAGCTCATCTGGTACCTGGAGGGGTAATATTTGACTTTCTTCCCCATATCTCCATATAATAAAAACTTACATTAATCTAATCGTCCCAAAATTGTATACGTAATATAGACTCGAATTAGCAACCATGTAATTAAGTAAATCATTTAATTGGGTTAAACAATTGTAGATAACAATATGTACTAAAAAAATGCTGTACATACAAGAATGGCTTAGGCATTGGGTGTAACATTTTAGTGGGGGTGTAAACAATACTCTTCATTAATAATCCAGAATCCATTGAAAAATTACGAGAACCGCGAAAAGGATAAGGCCCAGAAGGTTTGACTAGGTGGTATTTGCGCTGAAAATGTGTGTCATAGCAATGGGTTGTGGGTTGGTTAATTATATGAACGAATGAGTTAATCATATACTTTAGCAAAGTAGGCTAAAAAACAAGGATTATCCTATGTCTCTTTATCATCTTAGCAAATCCTATTCTGCACGAATACGATCTCACTAGTAGTCTCGGATGAATCGCTAAGCGATGGTCTAGAATCTTATAATACTTCGGTACATTTCATAAGCATTAAAAAAATGATATGTTTTTTTTCTAAAGGATCTAGCGGGCTGATCTCTCTATTTTTTGACTGTGGGTGGATTTTTATAATGGTAGGTGGATTTCGATAAAATCGTATATATAAAATATATCCAAATATCAATTAGTACTCCCCACTGTCCCCAATTTACTTGTCCACTTTTGACTTTTGAAGTTTTTTTTATTCGACTTTGAACCTTTAAAATTATTAATTTGTGTTTATACAATTCTTGATGAAATTATATCATATGAAAATACATTTTCAACTCAACATATTTATATATTTGCGATCAACTTATTATATAACACAAAATTAACTAATTCAGGTAAAGTTAATATTAAAAGATTTCAAAAGTCAAATGATGGACATGTAAATTTGAAGGAAGGGTTGAGTAATAGTTAGAAAGTATCCCGTTATAGATATAATTTACGTGAGGAAAAAGTAATAGTTTTATCTTCGGATGTCTTTGTCAACGAGAGATGAATTTGAAATTCACAAAAGCGTTTTGTTTGATGCTTGATTGCCAAATATTTTTGTTTTGATTTAAAACTAAATATAAAATAAAACTAAGCTAGATTATACTAAATAACAAATAAGCAAAGCAATCGAACGAAGAGATATATATAAAAAGATATGCTTGCTAATGTGATATACTTTTGATCCTTAATGTGTTAATTAATGATTAATTTATGGCTCTTTTCGACGAACCAATTTATTTCTAATAAGCGTTAATAGACAAAGAAGTTACTATAATTTTCCAAAAGTTCACTAAGTTACTCAACTTTCATTTTGTTCAATTAGGTTACTGAACTTTGTATATACATATACCCCATAATTTCAATGTTAATCCGGCAAACCTACGACGTATTATTTTTAGGTAAGGTAAGGACATAAATGTCTTGTTTTTCAATGTTCAATGATGACTAAATTATACTAATTAACAACTAAGCAAAGCAATCGAACGAAAAGATATATATAAAAAGATATGCTTGCTAAGTTAATTGATTAAATCTTTAAGTGTGAATTAATTATACAATCAAGTCCTTATCGATGAATCAATATCTTTCAAACAAATTATCTTCTCACAACGTTGTCTTATATTGAAAACAAATTTTATTAAGATATCGATTACTAAATTAATGCCTAATTATTCTTACGGCTTTTGCCCGCTCGAATAACCAAAACAATAATCTAAGTAATATAAAAATCACTATTTTCCACTTTTAAAATCACACTTAATTCACTAAATAATATATCACTTAACAAGCATAAATAAAATCTACTCACTAAGCATACTAATCAACAAATAAGCAAACATAATCATTTTAAGCTAAATAAATTTAAACTACTAAAATTGAAAAGAGAAAGAGGATAGAACCGTATGATGAACCAAATCGAATTAAAAACCTCCCGATCTAATAAACTTATTTAAAATCTAAATCTAATAATCTATCAAAATAAGCTAATCGAATAAGCTCTTAATAAGCTTATCCGAAAACTATATGCAAAGTAAATATGAAAATAAGCTAAGTGCTTATTTCGAAAATATATAAGCTTAAAATCAATTCAAATAAGCTATAGAAGCTTAGTTGATTAAGAGATAATAAGCTATTAAGCAATAAGC
Source organism: Tanacetum coccineum (assembly GCA_026074375.1). NCBI lineage: Eukaryota > Viridiplantae > Streptophyta > Magnoliopsida > Asterales > Asteraceae > Tanacetum > Tanacetum coccineum. The sequence continues at coordinate 9,020 of BQNB010169142.1, forward strand.
TCAAAGTAAGCTTAAAAAGAAAAAAAAAGAAATAATTTCAAAATATTAAGTATTTTGAAATAGAAAAGCTAAAGCTAGGAGATCTAAACTAATAAGCTAATTTAAAAACTTTTGAAATAATCTAGATCTATTTTCAAATCTAAATCTAATAATCTATCAAAATAAGCTAATCGAATAAGCTCTTAATAAGCTTATCCGAAAACTATATGCAAAGTAAATATGAAAATAAGCTAAGTGCTTATTTCGAAAATATATAAGCTTAAAATCAATTCAAATAAGCTATAGAAGCTTAGTTGATTAAGAGATAATAAGCTCAAAGAAAGCTTAAAAAGAAAAAAGAGGATTAGAAAAGAATAAGCTCAAGTCACTTCCATTACAAACATCTTCATTAATAAGCTAAAAAGAGTTGATTACAATAAGCTAGATAAGATATAAAAGCTTTTACAATAATTCTAAAATAAGCTACACTATTCTACTCCTACTCCTAAATCTACACTATACTATTTTTTTGATCTAAAAAATAATACTCCAAATCGTCTGCTGCTTGTATCCTTTTATAGCCAAAAAGAGTGAAGAGGGGTAGAATAGTCCTTTCCAGAAGCCATCCAATGAGAGCCAAGAAAGCAAGGGCAAAAGAGTCTTTTTCACACTTGATGATTGCTTCATTACTAAGCCAATCATTGGCCTAGAAGCTTCCTCGTAACCGCCTTGTGGTGCCAGCAGTATTAACTCTTGATCTGCCAACCACCAATCGCCACGTATCTCACTATTTTGCGTTAAAACAAAGCACACATTTACTCATTCATATCAGATATCAAAATGAAGAAAGCTACTATGCTACGTGGAGATCAAATATTGGCCAAGAATGATTTAGTGCGTGCGAGTGGGGCTGCCTACTTGCTTGCTTGATTTAATTTTGGTGCGTGGACTTCACATGCCACAAAATGCACAGCATAAACTGATATCTCACTCAATTCATATTTTTATCTTGGACCGCATAATAAACCTCTGAATTAGGCCGAGTTATTAAGTCATTCTTTTGGGCCGGGTTATGATTCGCACGTGAATTAGCTAGGATAGGCTCTTATCATGGGCTTTTGTTTAATTTGCAATCTTGGACATTAAAAAGTATGGGTCGGTCCAGCCCATATAGATGGTGTCGGGCCGGCCCATTAAGAGATGAAGGCACCGTCGGACTCGTAATCTCGTGCCCTTTCTAATGATATGCTTGGGGAATTTTTTTGACTTCGTCTTGATCTCGAATAATTAGTAAACTTTATTGAATCGAACCCGAAAATTCCCGTTTTTGCATTGTTTTCAATCCTTAGTACATGCGAGACATAAAAACACAATACAAACATATTTGCAATATAATTAAGCATATTTTAGTATTATTAGTCCGATTAATAGTGTTTTCCGGGATATAAATGATGTGTGTTTAAACACATATCAAATTCCCCCACACTAAGCCATTGCTGGTCCCACACGCAATGTTTAGAAAATACCCTCGGAAATAAATAATTTAATCCCCCGTCAATTTATGACCCCTCATAATCAAACAAGAACAGAAAAGGTCCATTAAGAAGGTTCAAAATTATTTGTTTCTAAAGCGCCCCTGTTCTAACCACTTATTATAATAGATAAAACTAAGATAAAATTTTTATAAAATTTATTTAACAAGGCTTTAAGAATGGGAGTTCGTCATCTTTGATTTTTCACAATCCCCAAACTAAGTTTAAAATAAAATCACAGTCAAATATAAGATTAGATGCTAACACTACTCATAAATGCTAATTGCGTAAACGCAGCTACTTTTTGCTCCCTTATTCCTAGATCCACTAAGGATTTTATTATTATTATTGGTGACAAATAAATTATGTCTTTATTATCATAAATGTGCTCGGTTTAGACCATAATTAGTTTGAAATCCTTTCCTAAAGAGACGATATGGTGAGAATAAGGTCCACATTAAGGTTCTATTTTCGAATGATTTAGGGGTTATCCTTTTTATTTCATCCGAAACAACTCAATTATGAGTCCAGAGACGGAGGCTTTATTTAGATAACCTCGGAGTCAAAATTTGGCTTTATTATTGCAACATTATTATCCCTCGGTCTTTTAAACAACTGACACATCGGGCATCCTAACTGACAGAGCCAGTAGTCTTATTTCGACTTTAGGTATTTCCTCGACCTTTTTGAAGACTGACACATCGAGCGTCCTAACCGACAGAGCCAGTAAACTTTTATCAGTCTCGGATTATTATTATTATTATTACTTCCACCCTTTAAACGACTGCAACATCGGGCATCCTAACCGACAAGAAACAGTGGTCTTATTTCGGCTTTAGTTTATTACATTATTATTATAGCCAAATTTTAAGTCTTGTGATCTTTTAGCTTCCGAGACATCGGGTGTCCTAACCGACAAGACCCGGGAGCATCCCACAACACTGACAGAACCTCGATGTGTACCTTAGTTTCACCAGAAGGAATCTCTACAAAGGGATTTAAACTAAAAATCGCAAAAACCAAAATAACTTTATTTATTTAACAATTATATAACGTTTATTAAGCTGGTGGGAGCAAAAAGCCACAATTAACCTCTATGAGCTGTAAAGAGATCCAACTACTCCACGCTTAGCATCTAACTTATATTTAACTCTATCATTTTTCGTTCTTTGCAAAATTTTAAAGTTAAGCAAACACTTAGTCTCGAAAGCGGAAAAGGATAGAGGCAGAGAACTCGGTCAAGATCAAAATATCTATTAGTTCTAAGGTTGTTCCTACTTATTTAATTATATTTCAATAACTAAGAGTTTTTTTAGAGCAAATAAAGCAAAAAACTAAGGCCAAAACAGGGTTGCGAAGGGCACAGACAGGCAGGTATGATCAATTTCGACAGAAATCCCCCCCACACTTAGAATCGAACATTAGCCTCAATGTTCAAAAATATCGGGTTTTACCCCCACACTTAGGAACAAAAAAGGCAAATGCAAAAAATTCCAAGTGTGAAAGGGGAAATAAAATTAGATATATATATATATATGATCAGGATTAAGGATTCCCGGGATATAAACATGAAGATGATCGGAGACCGCGTGATTGGAGGATTGAAAACAAGCACGAAGGTCTTCAAGATCATAGGGAGTCCTGCAAGCAAAAACAGATAACCACGAAACACAACAATAAAAGAAGCACTCCCCCACACTTATTCATTACTAATACTACTACTAAACTAATATATTATTACTACTAAGAAAGATAGAAATAGGAAGAGAATACGGGTTGCCTCTCGAGAAGCGCTTGTTTTTGTTCGAGTCTCTAGCTTGACTCTAGGGTTATTTCATTTTAGGTCCATAGTCAAATCCATCACCCGATGTGAGGTGAGGATGGTAATAGCAATACATCACCACCTTAGGTGAGTATTTAGCAGGACGGGATGATGGCATATGATAAAAACCAGAAGAAGGGGTCTCCATCACCCTTGTCATATTCCCCGATTGTGTCAGGGAGAAAAATGGATCAAATCTTTCAACTTCCCTTAAGCAGATCTGTTTAACATCAGAAAGTGGTGTGACAAGTAGGATGGACTCGTTAAGTAAAGGTGTTGCCTTAAGGGGGTCCAAACTATACAAATCCTCAAAGTCATCATAAAAAATTTTGTTGTCAATTCTTAATGTGAAATTATCATCAAAGTCAAATACTGGATTTGAATAAGTCACATCAAATGATCTAGATATCGAATCAAAATTACCTAAGGGTTTATCGAACACCCTTGGGACTGGGACTGGATCATCGGCTAGTAAACGTTCTAGTTCTTCTATGTCCCTACTAGGATTGAAGTCAATTTCCCTATCTCCCGTTAAAAGGGTGTCTAAATGCTCTCCTAAAGGTAAGTTGATATCTAAATTTTCTTCCCTAACATCAGTGGTGGGCAAAGGTGTAGTAGCAGGCATATCACACTCTAAATCACTATCAGATGTCACCTCAGACTCCCTTGGGATTGGGACAAGATCATCAACACTAAACTTTATGAATTTGATATTTTCCCTTTCGAGAATAGTGCTAATAACCTCGTCCCCTATTAAGAAGGTGTCTAAAGTTTGTTGGAATTCAAAGTGTAACTTTGAGTTAACATGGGTATGGGAGGACTACTTGAAAGATAAGTATCCTCGATTAATTGTTTGGTAATGATAGAGTTGAACCTTTTGGTTAAATCTCAAGACGAGATTTCCTAAAGGAGGGGATATTGTGACAACCATGACTTGAGCAGGTTAGTTAAACTATTAGTGTTGACTTATGTATCTGTTGCAATGAATGGGTTATGTGTTATAGGTGTTTATATGTGTTTATATGTGTTGTGTGGGATGTGTGAGATTTGATAATCAATCCATTGAGCGTGATCGTCTCAATGGGATTGGATTTATGTTGGATTTTGTGGAGTTCATTTTGTTCACTTTTGGTGACAGGGAAATGATTTCGGTGATTGACGCGGTTTCGCGTTAATTGTGTAAGTAATTATATGTATACGTATTTATGTGTTAGTAATGTTAGGTATGAATAGGTGTTAGTAGTTAGAATAAGAATGAAATGTGAACTTCTATGTTTGGAAAGTTAGGTTAAAATAAAAATGAAAAGTTATTTATTTTAAAAGGCTAGTAAACTGCGTTTATGCAAAAAGGTATGCGCAAGCAAGCTAAGGTTTTTATAAAAACTTAAGGTAATGCAAATAATTAAGTAATTAAAAAATAAATAAAATAAAAAATAAAAATATATATATATATATAAAGGGG
>BQNB010169144.1:0-13814 GCA_026074375.1 Tanacetum coccineum
AACAAGTAAAAGAAACACTAAAACGAAAGCAATCTAAGTTAAAAACCTAAAACATTAACGGGATTTAAAAACGCGACCTAAAAAAACTAAATTATCAAAATTAAATCCTAAATTTATCTTTTATGTTTTAATAAACCCTAAGTGACTAAAAAGTAAGAATAAAGAAAAGTAGACTAAAAACGAAAGTGATTTGAGCTTAAAAACACGAAAAACGAGAACGGGATTCAATCTCATTCTTTAAAAAATCAAATTTTACAAATTTAGCCCTACGAAAGTAAATCTAATTTTTCTAAGTCTTATTTGATAAAAGAAAATATTGAAAAAAAGAATTATATTTTTTTGACTTTTTTATAATTTTTTATGAATTAAAAATGATTTTAACTAAAATTAAATATAAAAAATACTAAATGAAATTGGAAAAATCTAAAAAAGCAGGAAAATACTTTAAGACATGAAGATTGCAAGAAAAATAAAAGATTGGACAAACTGCTTATAAATAAGCAGTAAATAAGCAAACCGTGGCTTAAAGCTTAAAAAGGAAAAAGGGGTTAAGTATTTAATTTGGTAAAGACTAATAGGTGAAAAGACCCAAGGGCAGTTGGTTATTGTGTGTGCATTGTGGGACGTGTGTGTGTGAAAGAGGAGGTCATGGGTTCGACCCCCATGGCCTCTTCTTTTTAAAACACATTTTTTTTCAATTTTCTTTTTAAAAACTTAAAATACAGTAAAAAATAAGCAACTTTAAAAATAACAATTTTTTCTAAAAGCTTATAAATAAGCTGGAAAAGCTCAAATAAGGTGACAGCACACTTGTTTTACACTAAGACTTAAATGGCAAAACAGTTTGGCCTTTTTTAACAAAATAAGCAAAGGAAAAAGCTAATTAAGCAAAAACAAGTAACTAGACAAACCTAATAAGCAATTAAACTAGATATAAGCAAAGAAAAACTAAAATAAGCACAATAAAGGGGGACATATTTTCCTTTTTTTTACTCTAAGTGACTAAATGCTAAACTAATGGCTTGAATAGAACACAATAAGCAAAATGCAAATGCAAATAAGCAAAAACAGATGAAGACTAATATCTAATAAGCATTAATGAGCAAGGATAAGCCAATGAAACACACTGAAAAGCAATGAAAACCAGATAAGCAAATTGGCCTAAACTATAAGCCAAACAGCCTAAGGGGGGACCTTTGGGCTTATTTTTAAGCCTTTTAAGGGATCCTTATGGCCATGAGACTTATACAGATTTAAATCTTATCTTATGAGCTACAAGAATCAAAAAAGAAAAACAATTTTGAAATACAAATAAGCTTGGAAAAAGGGTCATAAAAGGGCACTTGCTCTCAGCAGCTGCTGATTTTTGGTTTTCTTTAAAAAGACAAAAGGCTTATTTGCAGCCTCAAATTTAAGCTAGAAAAAGACTTTAAAAACTAAGACAAGTTGAAACAGATGAAGATAAACATACAAGGAGCTTGTGCTAAAAAATTCAAATCATAAAAGCAATTTTGACTAACTGAAATTTAAAAATGAAAAAGGACTTTAAAAAAAATATGCTTGATAACTTTAACAGTTTTAAACTCAAAACTTAAGTGTACAAAAGCACCTAAAACTAGAATAAACCTACTGCAATTTGAGTCCCAAAATAGGATGATATACAATCTTACTAAATGACCTGATCAAAAATCTAAATGATTTAAAACTACAAATCCTAAAACCCACAGATTATACGGCATGAGTGCATAAGATCCTAACTTGAAATTTAGACCTTAATAACTGAATTTAACTAACTTAACAACTTAATTTGAGCTTATGAAAATTGACTTCAAGACCCAAGGATATATATGTTCATTTTGACCCATTTTGAGTGTTAACCCAAACACCCTTAAGACTTCCCAAAATCTATTTTTTGACATTAAAATTAAAATGATTTAAGCTAAGGTTTGAAAGGGGCTATAAAACTAGAAACAAAAAACATTAAAATAGCACTTTATTAACTATTATAACGCACTAATAAATAAATCTAAATAAAAAAAACTCAAAAATTGATAAAAACAACATAGTTTTTATAAACTTGAACCAATTTGTTTCTCCACGACACATAAAGCATAATAAGCATAAATAAGACAATAGAATCATGTTAAAGCACTAATAAGGCAAATGACAGAAAATTAAAAGCAACATGAATAAGCAAAATCAGAATTAGGCTAGAAAAGGTAAAATTTAGTAATACCTGTTCCAAGCTAGAAGATACCAATAAGCTACACCATAAACTAATCTTAAGCTTATCAATAAGCACTAAAACCAATATTAAAGCCATCCATTTTTGCTTTAACATCCAAATAAGCGGGATTTCAATTCTTGCTTTATAAACAGTAAACTAATGAAAAGCTTTGTAAAAGCTTTTATGAGTAAGATAGGGTGATTCGCTTATTAGAGCTTATGGTAATGACTTTTTGACAAAAGCTACTTAATGACCAAAAAAAATAAAAAGGGACAGATTTGCATAAACTTAAAACTGAAATTTTCATTAATTTAAAAGATAAGATTACAAGGTTTTGAAAATAAAATTACAGAATTTAAATGACATGAAAACATTAAAAGTTAAATTATACTAAAGCTACACTACTCCTCGTTTACACTATTTACTTTTTTTTTCTTTTCTGTCTTCTTTTCTTTTATGGCTGTCAAGGTCTTCAAACATGTGCTTGGTGTCGTTTGTAGTGTGAGAGAGCTCCAAGTGTTCATCATAGCCATCACAAATATGAGTGCTCACCAAGCCCTTTTGATTAAACCCAAATGTCTATACTAGTCCCATCATCGAATGAACAAATTCCAAGACTTGCTATATGGTATGTCTGTTTTATGGTTGTGGGGTTGATGGGATAGTAAAGGTTTGTCTTATGTTTGCAGGGTGTAGGGGGATAGAGGTCAATGATTTAGTAGGGTAGAGGGCTTTAGCGGGAAAATGGGAAGATGTACAATGTTTTGTTTGTAGGGTAAAGGTTTGTGGAAATGGCAAGTTTGGTCCTCCAAATTATGGTTAAATTACACCCATGGTCCTTGTATTATTTCATCGTTGGTCCTTGAGGTTGGGTTGGTGTTTGCACCGTTAGTCCTCAAGGACTAACAATGTTAGTCATTGAAGGACTAACGGTGTAAGTATAAAAGGGTTAATGGTTAATGGTTGTTAAAGGTTTAAGGATTGGGCCAGTATTAATTGTTTGGGCCGGTTAACAATAAAAATGGGTTTTGGGCTTTTTGGACTAAATGGTTTAATTTAAATATAGTGGGCTGACCCGGTCTACTAAAATGGGTACGGGTCGGCCCATTTTATCATGATAGGGTTTCGGGTTCATTTTTCCATGCTCTTTCCAATGCCATATCCCGGGGTTGACTTTGACTTTTTGACTTTTGGCTCTGATTTTGACTTCTAATCATGCTCTTTCCGTTCTCGTGCTCGGTTTTGTCGTTTTCTGGACTTTGTTTTTGACTTTTTCTTAGATATCCTTTACCTGCACAATACAAATGCAAAACATACAAATACAATGTATTTTTGGTACATTTTTAGTTATTTAAGCACGTTTATAATGGAAAATGGTATGTGTAATTAAGCACATACCAAAATTTTTTTCCCCCCCCACATTGTACTTATAACTATTGCGTGTCCGCATGCAATGCTATAAGTAAGTACTTAAGATGTAACTAAGAATCTCGATCCCCCTCGACTAATTACCTCGAAAAGTAGCTAAGTGTTCATCAAGGGGAATTAAAGACTCAAAGGTTTTGAAAAGCCCCGTCTTTACCATTTTTAAATATACATACACTTATTCCCACACATATTTTTGTATTTTTCTTTTTCTCATTTTTTGTACTTTTCTTTTTAAGCAACTAACTAACATGTTTGACTTTCGTTATTTTATAACTTTGAGGGTCATAGAACAAGACGCATTTCAATCCAAAAATGCCCCAAATAGGATAAATTCATCGTCCGACTTTTCACTTATTCCAAACAAGCTTAAAACGAAATCACTGTTAAATATAAGTTAAGATGCTTACACTACTCATATTTGTAACTTGTGAATTTGTCACTCCCGACAATTATTATACATATTAGGTGAATGTGCCATTTCGAATTTCAACTTTGGAACAACGTTTTGCAAAAATTTCTAGTGCTTCGTTCTACCCGAGAAATTAATGAGTTTGAAGGCGAGATCATCCTTCGTAGCGTACGTTAGTCTCGGCAAATCCCAACCTTGCGCTAAGTGACTTGGCTTTTGACACCCACAGAGACTAGTTATCGGGACTCACGGACCTTTGGTTCAAGATATTTAGGTTTTACGTATAGACATTAGAAAACCTTAAAATTAAATAGTCTATGTTCAAAAGCATATTTAAATTTACAATTAAGATCGTACGGATTTTTAATTTAAACTTAATATTTTAACATACCTTGATGAATTGTAACCCTCGACCTTTTAGAAGGCTGCAACATCGGTTGTGAGCCGGCAACGAGCCAGCATAACTTCTATCAGTCTAAGATCCTATTCACTTCTACTATAGGATTTCTTTAGAGCTGTAACATCGGTTGTAACATCGGTTGTGAGCCGGCAAGATACAGCAAACTTTTATCAGCCCACAGTTTATAATTATTATTCATTCTTTTTCATTTTTTTTATTTTTTTTTATTTCACGATATATAGAGAAGACTTCTTTTTGGAAAATTTAAGTATAAATTTGAACTAAGACTAAAATTATTGCTATCAACTACATAAAAATTGTTGATTTAAGTTTAATTTCCAAAAATAGCACGTATTATTAGTCCGGTTAGGAGCTTATGGGAGAAAAAGTCACAAATTACACACATGAGCCCTTAAGATTTCAAAATAATCCTTGTTTAGCATCCAACTTATAATTAACTCTATCATTTTTCGTTCTTCGCAAAAGTCTGCGAACGCTTAGCCTAAAATTTAAGGAACAAGCTAGAGCTCAACACCCTCGATCAGGTCAAAATTTATTCTCATTCTACCCAGTAGGAAAGTCAAAATTGTGACAAAACACTTATTTTGTATTTGATTTTTTTTTTGGTATTTTGGTTGTAAAAACGGGATTACGCGAAAACAACGGTTGCATGCACAATCAAATCGATAGATCCCCCCCATACTAGAACTAAACATTGTCCTCAATGTTTTAAGAAGGGTCTCTACGTAAATCCTAAGCCGTTTATTAAGTATGCTTAAAGATAAACGTTAGTCGATTAGATTAGGATAATGGAATTCCTAAATGAAGCTGAGGATTTAAAGCTAGAGTGAACGAAGGACAAAACCGCGAGCACGAGAGGCTTCAAAATCCGTGCAATCCTGGATAAATACAACAAAAACACAAGCAAATGAGAATGGAAGAGGTAAGCCTCCTCACAACAAAAAAAACACTTATTCATTACTATAATACTACTACTAGGATAAGCATGGGATGCCTCCCACAAAGCGCTTGTTTTTGTTAACCGAGTCTTGAGCCTAACTCGACCCCAAATTCATTGGTCCATGGGGGAGCAAGTGGAATAAAATCTCCATCGAACTTTCATTCAAGTGGTTTTAATAAACATTGATTTTCATGAAAGTTTCACTCCGATGAGATACACTCGGCATAAAAGAATGATAAACGGAGATGCCGAGATCAAAAATGGTATCTTCATTCCCGCAAGAGAGAAGATATGGTGGAGTAACGGGATACGTGAGAAAAGGAAGAAAGATCCCTACAACATATGCTAAGAGAGGAGATTGGTCATCCTCAAATGGTAAATTCACATTTTTCGTAGAAAGAACATTCTCACGAATCCCAGAGTCAACAATTCTAGTCAACTCACCCGGATCGGGCTCACTCTTAAAATAGAAACAATCATACTCCGGTGGAGATATGATGTGGGCAAGTTCATCGGCGAACTCCTAATGATAAAAGTCACTCCTATCGGCAGGAGGAAACGGATCATTCGAAAGATCAAAGATAAACGAATCATATTTAGAAAGAGAAAAATCAGAACGAGTAGTGGTACTGCCACTACAATTCTCTTCCAAATCAAAGCAGAAAATTTCAGATTCGGTTAAAGAATTATCAAAGGTGTTAGTCTCCTCCAAGAAAAGGTTAAGAGATGTGGAGGAAGACTTGATCACAAGATCGGAAGATGGAGGTGGATTAGAATTAATTGCTTTGATCTTAGCAATGAGAAGATTGATTTTCGATAATTTTTCATGAAGAATGTCATCCTCAATCTCTCCATCTTCCGTGTGAAAATCCTTCACCTCCTCTAAGCTTACAAGTTCAGAATCGAGAGGTGATGCCTTAACATAATCAATGTCGTCAATAGAGAAAGAATCGTCATTAATCGAAGTAGAATCATCGTTAGAATCGAAAAAACCCTTAAATTGATCTTTTGAAATGTCAAGAGGCGGAGAATTATCACGAAAAGGCACATTACAAATTTTTTCGGGAATACCCTCAGACTTTCTTGGGATTTGGACAAGGTTCTCGACACTAGACTTTATAACTTCGTCCGATTCCGTTGCCGGAATAGTGTCGAGATGCTCATCCTCCATTATGAGAGACTCAATGGGCTCCTCGGTTAATAAAACGGGTGTGATTGCAACACACGGAGGACGTCCAGAAATAATAATATCTTTCAAAGGAGTAGAACTTTCCTCGTAATTGTCATCATCGTAGCAAATGGTAATCTTCCAATATCGATCTTATATGCCTCATTTTGAGCATTGAAGATTGGATGATTGACGGTATATTGTGGGGGTTGAGTTTGGTCAAAGCCGAAAGAATTAGAATCATAGCAAGAATTTTGCTCATGATAATAGTCTTCATTCATCGGTTGACATTGAAAAGTCTCATGAGGACCCCCACAATCTTCACAACAAGAATATTGTTGTGGAAAACTCGGTGAAGTTTGTGGAAAATAATCAAAGTTTTGATTGAAACACGGGTCCTGATTGTAGACAAACGGGACTTGAGGTGGACAATCGTAACCGTAATGAGAATCGTTCCCACATAACTCACAAGAGTATGGTACGTATTGGGGTTGTGGAGGGTGGTTTGCAAAACTTGGAGAATCGTTAGAAGAGTACGGAGTTGAAAAAGTGATTGGTGTTCCATTTCCAACAGTACAATAAAAACAAACTCCATCATATTCATTACAACCACATTGTTGGCACGTACCAAAAAGACATTGTTGTTGCAAACTTTGCAAATTTTGTAGGATCTCATTAAGGTTTTGATTGTAGCATGGTTCCGGATTAGAGATAATCGGAATTTGCGGTGGACAATTGTAACCATAATGAGCACCTTTCCCACAAGACTTACAAGTACATCGTTGACAAAAGATACCGTCTAACGAATCACCACACTCGTAACAACAATTGTGGTCAATATGTGAAGGACTTTGCGAGGAATTTTTACTGAGGTCCTGTTTGACAACGAATGGCTCTTAGGGTGGACTAACAACGTTAGTATCATCATTGGATGACTCGGAAGTGTTTAGAATTTTGTTTTCATCATGAATTATAAACCAACCTTCATTCAAACACGTTCGCACAAAAGCACAAGGTCGACAATATAGACCATCAACCGGGTCTCCACAATTGGGACAATTAGGGAGTCGTTGAGACAAGTTGGGGGTTTCATCAGGACCACGAACGATCTTGTCTACGAGACCCCCTTTAGAACAACAATAATCTGTAGTGTACAAAGCTCCACAAGATGAGCATTCTTTAATCGTGTAAAGGGGATTTAAACGATAGTCGAATGACGTCATAAGAATTAAAAATAGAGGGATAAGAAGAAGAATTAAATGGCAAAGAGGTCAAAGGAGATTAGTTTTGATTTTTCGAGTTTTTTAAACAACATCTTTTATAAACGGACAAAATGAGATAAGACAACTTAAACCAATTAATCAACAAGCTTCTCGGTAACTCTTTAAAGAGAAAAACGCACAAAGGAGCGGAGGAGTAGGAAGGCGCGAAGCTATTAAAAACCTTTCTCCTTTAGGGTCGTAGTTCCTCGGAACAACCAGCCTTATACCCCTCTTAGAGTTTGTTTATCTTTCAAAGGTGAACCGTACCTCGCAAGTTACACAAAAGGTAAGTTTTTGATCTTTTGTTCGGGAACTTATTATGATAATGTTCCAATTAAGAACATTATTTTGATGATATGTTTTTTTTTCTTTTTAGGACAATTTTTTAATTTTTTTGATTTTTCTTGTTTTTATATTATAAATATACTAATAAAAGAAAATGAAAAATATTTTTGTATTTTTATATTTTTATAACAAGAAAATAACTACACGAGGAATGGTCTTCAAGGCACAACAAACTTCAACTCGATAATCGTCTCACGAACTCCCCGGCAGTGGCGCCAAAAATTGACATGTTTAAATTCAACCCTTTATATATATTAAATATATATAATATATAAATATATAATAAGAATCAAAAATGTCATTGATAAATATTCCCGCTTCGTTACCCACAAAGTTATCAAAAATCCCCCGGGTCGTTCTTCTCGACGAGGCGTGAATTTGAAAATCGAGTTTGGTTTGTGGACTATACTTGAATGATCAAAGATTGGATTGGATTCTATTTCTACAATTAAAAACGCAAAAACAAATAAAAGAAACCCTAAAACGAAAGCAATCTAAGTTAAAACCTAAAACGGGAACGTAAAAACGCGACTTAAAAACCCTAATTTTTCAAAATTTAAACCTAAAGTGATTTTTTTACTTTTAATTAACCCTACCAAAGTAAATCTAATTTTCCTAAGTCCTATTCGATAAAAGAAAATTTTGAAAAAAAGAATTATATTTTTTTGGCTTTTTTATAATTTTTATGAATTAAAAATGATTTTAACTCAAATTAAATATAAAAAATACTAAATAAAATTGGAAAAATCTAAAAAAGAAGGAAAATACTTTAAGACATGAAGATTGCAAGAAAAAAATAAGCGTTGGACAAACTGCTTTTACTAAGCAGTAAATGAGCAAACCGTGGCTTAAGCTTAAAAAGGAAAAAGGAAGTAAAGTATCTTCATTGGTTAAAGACTAATAGGAGAAAAGACCCAAGGGCAGTTGGTTATTGTGTGTGCATTGTGGGACGTGTGTGTGTGAAAGAGGAGGTCATGGGTTCGACCCACATGGCCTCTTCTTTTTAAAACACATTTTTTTTCAATTTTCTTTTTAAAAACATAAAATACAGTAAAAAATAAGCAACTTTAAAAATAACATTTTTTTTTTTTCTTTAAAAGCTTTTAAATGATGGAAAAGCTCAAATAGGTGATTATCAACCACACTTGTTTTACACTAAGACTTAAATGGCAAAACAGTTTGGCCTTTTTTTTTTAACAAAATAAGCGAAGGAAAAAGCTAATTAAGCAAAAACAAGTAACTAGGACCTAAATACCTAATAAGCAATTAAACTAGATATAAGTAGAAAAACTAAAATAAGCACAATAAAGGGGGACATATTTTCCTTTTTTTTACTCTAAGTGACTAAATGCTAAACTAATGGCTTGAATAGAACACAATAAGCAAAATGCAAATGCAAATAAGCAAAAACAGATGAAGACTAATATCTAATAAGCATTAATGAGCAAGGATAAGCCAATGAAACACACTGAAAACCAGATAAGCAAATTGGCCTAAACTATAAGCCAAACAGCCTAAGGGGGGACCTTTGGGCTTATTTTTAAGCCTTTTAAGGGATCCTTATGGCCATGAGAATTATACATATTTAAAGCTTATCTTATGAGCTACAAGAATCAAAAAAGAAAAACCATTTTGAAAAACAAATAAGCTAGGAAAAAGGGGTCATAAAAAGGGCACTTGCTCTCAGCAGCTGTTGATTTTTGGTTTTCTTTAAAAAGATAAAAGGCTTATTTGCAGCCTCAAATTTAAGCTAGAAAAAGACTTTAAAAACTAAAAAACCACACACAAAAAAAAAAAAAAAAAAAAAAAAAAAAAAAAATAAAAAAAAAAAAAAAACAAAAGAAAAAAAAAAACTAACAAAAGAACAAGTTGAAACTGATGAAGATTAACATACAGGAGCTTGTTGCTAAAAAATCAAAATCATCAATGAATTTTGACTTTTTGACTAACTGAAATTTAAAAATGAAAAAGGACTTTAAAAAAAATATGCTTGATAACTTTAACAGTTTTAACTCAAAACTTAAGTGACAAAAGCTTACCTAAACTAGACATAACCTACTGCATTTTGAGTCACAAATGGGCATGATATCAACTCCTAAATGTCCTGAATCAAAATCTAAATGATTTAGCTAAACTACAAATCCTAAAACCCACAGATTATAAGGCATAAGTGCATAAGATCCTAACTTGAAATTTAGACCATAATACCTGAATTTAACTAACTTAACAACTTAATCTGAGCTTATGAAAATTAACTTCAAGACCAAAGGATATAATATGCTCATTTTGACCCATTTTGAGTGTTAACCTAAACACCCCTTAAGACTTTCCAAATCCATTTTTTGAACTAAATTAAACTGATTTAAGCTAAGGTTTTGAAAGGAAAGCTATAAACTAGAAACAAAAAACATAAATAAGCACTTTCTAACAGATTATAAGCACTAATAACAAGATAACTAAAAAAGGCTCAAAATAGCTAAAAATAAGCCTAGTTATTAAAAACTTGAACAAATTGTTTCTACCCTACACATAAAGCATAATAAGCATAAATAAGACAAATAGAAACAGGTTAAAGCACTAAATAAGAAAATAGACAGAAAATAAGCAACTTGATAAGCAAAATCAGAAATTAGGCTAGAAAAGGTGAAATTTAGTAATACCTGCATCCAAGCTAGAAGAACCAATAAGCTACACCTAAACTAATCCTAAGCTTATCCAATAAGCACTAAACCCAAGCTTAAATCCATCCATTATTGCTTTAACATCCAAAATAAGCTGGAATTCCAATTCTTGCTTTAATGAAACAGTAAACTCATGAAAAACTTTTGTAAAAGCTTTTATGAGTAAGACAGGGTAAATAAGCTTATTAGAGCTTATGGAAATGACTTTTTGAACAAAGATAACTTAATGGCAAAAAAATAAAAATGGTAGAGGGCTTTGGCTGGAAAATGAGTAGATGTACAGTGTTTTGTTTGTAGGGTAAAGGTTTGTGGAAATGGCAAGTTTGGTCCTCCAAAGTATGGTTGAATTACACCCATGATCCTTGTATTGTTCATCGTTGGTCCTTGAGTTTGGGTTGGTGTTTGCACTGTTAGTCCTCAAGGACTAACAATGTTAGTCATTGAAGGACTAACGGTGTAAGTATAAAAGGGTTAATGGTTAATGGTTGTTAAAGGTTTAAGGATTGGGCCAGTATTAACTGTTTGGGCCGGTTAATAATAAAAATGGGTTTTGGGCTTTTTGGACTAAATGGTTTAATTTAAATATAGTGGGTTGACCCGGCCCACTAAAATCGGTACGGGTCAGCCTATTTTATCATGATAGGGTTTCAGGTTCGTTTTTCCATGTTCTTTCCAATGCCGTATCCCGGGGTTGACTTTGACTTTTTGACCTTTGGCTTTGATTTTGACTTCTCTTCACGCTCTTTCCGTTCTCGTGCTCAGTTTTGTCGTTTTTGGCTTTGTTTTTGACTTTTTCTTAGATATCTTTTACTTGCACAATAAAAATGCAAAACATATAAATACAATGTATTTTTGATACGTTTTTGGTTATTTAAGCACGTTTTTAATGGAAAATGGTATGTGTAATTAAGCACATACCAGGGAAACCTTTTAAGAGGTTTACCTTCAAAACTTTTTGAAATTAATAAAACCTATGTTAAACTTGTCAGAAGGGAAAGCAACACAAAGCTTCTTGTAAGACCAAAACAGTCAGTTCAATCAGCCAACCATTACAAATGTTGCACATAGATTTGTTTAGCCCAACATTTGTAAAGAGTTTAATGAAGAAGATGTATTGCCTAGTTGTGGTTTAGTTGGGGTTTCTTTTTAGCCACTAAAGATGAAACTAGTAAAATCCTTAAAACATTCATAACAGGCATAGAAAATCTAATAGACCTTAGGGTGAAAGTGATTAGATGTGACAATGAGACTGAATTCAAGAATATGGTCATGAATCAGTTATGTAAAATGAAGGGTATTAAGAGGGAGTTTAGTGTTGCTAGGACTCCACAAAAAAATAAAGTAGCTGAAACTAAAAATAAGACACTAATAGAGGCTACTAGAACTATGCTAGCTGATTTAAAATTACCAACAACTGTTTGGGCTGAAGCAGTTAATACTGCTTGTTATGTCCAAAATAGGGTGTTAGTTATCAAGCCTCACAACAAGACCTCTTATGAACTTTTTCTAGGTAGAAAATCTGCTTTGAGCTTCATGAGACCATTTGGGTGTCCTGTTACAATACATAATACCATAGATCACCTAGGTAAGTTTGATAGAAAGGCTGATGATGGGTTCTTTGTAGGATACTCTACCAATAGCAAAGTATTCATAGTATTTAACAGTAGAACTAGGATAGTAGAAGAGAACCTGCATGTTCAATTTAGTAAAAATACATCTAATATTGCAGGAAGTATACCTAATTGGCTTTTTAATATAGATGCACTAACAAATTTTATGAATTAAAGCCAGCTGTTGCAGAAAATCAGTCTAATAGTATTGCAAGTACAAAAGCATGTGATGATGCAGGTAAAGCTAGAATGGAGACAATACTTGGAAAATATTACATTCTGCTACCAATGTGGCCTGCTGATCTACTATTCTCTCAGAATTTAAAGGATTCTCCTGATATTGGATTCAAACCATCAGGGGAGGAGGAAAGAAGGATGCTGAAGATCCAGGGAATGAAAGTGGAAATCCAACTGAAAGGAAAGATAGTGAGGTTCCAAGTACAAAGGAGCTAAGTATTAATCAAGAGAAGGATGAAAATATTAACATCACTAACAATATTAATACTGCTAGTGATGGAAACAGCACTAACAATGTTAATGATGTTAGTTCAACTGTTAATGCTGCTGGAATAGAAGTTAATGTTGTTGATCCAAAAACAAGCATTGAACTTCTAAATGATCCAAATATGCCTAAATTAGAAGACATTGTTTATTCAGATGATGATGAAGATGTTGGTGCAGAGGCTGACATGAATAATTTAGATGCATTTATGCTTGTCAGTCCTATTCCAACTATTGGAGACTTGAATTCAGCACCTTAAACAAGAAGAATGACAAAGAATTTGAAAGAACATGGTTTGTTTAGTTCAGTTCAGCAAAGAACAAACCATAAAGACTTTCAAAATTGTTTGTTTGCTTGCTTTTTACCACAAGAAGAACCTAAGAAGGTAATACAATCATTGAAGGATCCAAGTTGGATAGAAGCTATGCAGGATGAGCTTCTATAATTCAAATTACAAAAGGTTTAAACCCTGGTAGATTTACCAAATGGCAAAAGGGCCATATGCACTAAATGGGTTTACAGGAACAAGAAGGATGAAAGAGGCATTGTGTTAAAGAACAAAGCAAGATTGGTTGCTTAAGGGTACACACAAGAAAAAGGGATTGACTATGATGAAGTTTTTGCCCCTGTTGCTAGAATTGAAGCATTTAGGTTATTCTTAGCCTATGCCTCATTTAAAGACTTTGTGGTGTACCAGATAGATGTCAAGAGTGCTTATCTTTATGGTAAGATTGAAGAGGAAGTCTATGTTTGTCAACCACCAAGATTTGAAGATCTAGACATCCCTGACAGAGTATACAAAGTAGAAAAGGTACTTTATG